>JAQFXT010002817.1:0-10852 GCA_034683725.1 Strigamia crassipes
TCATCAATTTTTATGTAAAAATAATCAAATTTTAGGTAAAAATGATCGATATTTAGGTGAAAATCATCTATTTTTAGGTGAAAAATCGTCAATTTTTAGGTGAAAATCATTAACTTTTAGGTGAAGATCATCCATTTTTAGGTAAAAATCACCAATTTTTAGGCGAAAATGATCGATTTTTGAATTAAAGTTATCAATTTGTATGTAAACTAGTCGATTTTTATTTTAAACAGTCGATTTCTGGTTAAAATAGTCGTTTTTTGATTCAAAATAATCGTTTTTTTGATTAAAAATAGTCGTGTTTGATTCAAAATAGTCGTGTTTTGATTAAAAAAAGTCGAGTTTTGTATCAAAATCAACGATATTTGTATCAACTATCAAAACCAATTTCCTATTACTACCAAAATAAACAAACTATACAAAACCGCCTCTATTTTTACCCAAAACTAAATCAATCTCCCCCAATATCCATTCTAAAAACTCTCCCATCCCTCAACCAAAGGGTCACCGTACGGTATCGAATTCTTTGGTCACTCATGTTTGATGCACTGCCATTCTTGACGACCCTTGACCCGATCCCAACAACAGACACCAAAGGGGGGAATCGAAGGCCAATCCAACGTCCAACCAAAGATTCTTTACCCATGTTTACAACGGCGCCATCACTTCCGCGTTCGCGAGCTAAAAATAAAAATCCACGTGTCCTGCACCCAGCGAAAGTACTTCCCGGTTCGTGGTCACTCCCGGGACTCCCCTTTTACACTTTTTTCCCCTCACAAACCCTGGGTGCAACTTCAAAAGCGAAATTCAATGCATTAAAAGTTTGCATTAAGTCCCCACGGAGCTTCCGTAATCGGATATCTTGTCTCGGCACCGTGCAGCGTTTAGTTGCGAATTTAAAAATCCGCCCACAGGTGGTTGGTTTTAAATGTTTAAATTCATCGATTTGGATGATTATAACGATTTTATATTTAGTTTTAGACGGAAATCTTTCGAGTTTTTGATTTATCTTTGATTTATTGGTTCGGAAACGTGACGAAGTGTTAAATTTTTGAATTTTCAGTCTGAATTTCAACGCAGCAAGTTTCGTATTCATAATAACTGTAATTAGTTGCCACCAGGGCATAAATTTACTCTTATTTGTTGATTAAGTTGTCAATTTTTGCACCTAGCACCTGGCATTAACCCCGAAACAAGTATTTTTAAGCAAAAAAGTGTGATTTATGTTTCGACTGTACGTTGGAACTAGTATTAGTCAAGCTGACGTCATCCTGGTGGCAATATTTAGTAATAACTGGTATCTATGGCACACTTATGGTTCCAATAACGATAATGCGATTACTAAAACTTCTATTTCGAATTTGATTGCAAAATTTGTTTTTTTAAATGACATATTTTTATTTGTCGCGCATGCGCAGTGTTCGTTTTGGAAATTTTAGATTTATTTTGTTATTAAGTGACATCTAGTGTCCTCATTGTGTGCACTCGACTGCCGCTTGAGGGCCAGTGAACTCTGAAGCGGCAGCAGCGCGAGGGCGTCGCGTGTCCTGGCCTCGTTGCGAGGCCGGCGGCCAAAGTCCGCCGACTGTCCCCGTTCGTTCACCGGCCACGCGCCACGCGCCTTTTCGTGCCGCCGCGAGTGTGGGAAAACTCCGCCTCCTTTGCCCTACTGCTCTGACGTCAGCCCTGCACTAATGGAATGAACATTTTCCAACACTGCTGCCAGCTGGTGGCGAAATACAAAAACAAATACTGCAGAATTAACGTAATAAAACGATTTTATTTTAAATTAAATTGCAATTATTAGCATTTTTAATACGTTACGCAATTATAAATGCTCCAGCATTTTGATGATAATTCAAATTTCACACTTAGATCGAGCTTGGCCACCTCCATTTTGTTTCATCAAAATGTGATTCGTGAAACATGTCGCGATTCGGGAAACATGTCGCGATCCGTGAAACATGTCGCACAACAAAGATAAAATTGCAAAAATCAACTAAATTAACGAAACTCCCAATATTTAATACACAAAATCAACAAATTAGCAATAAAATCATCAAATAATGACAATAATACACTGCGGATGAATTATCGTAAGCATTGTGGGATACATATCCCACAACCTGATGGCAAAATCCAAAACAAACAATTTTATAATAAAATAATGATATAGTGTCGCACAATTCAAGTAGTGAACAATAAAGGCATTGTGGGCTCAATTTGACACAATCTTTAAAAAAACCAACTTCATTTGATAACTCAATTTTCCTCCCCTTGATATTTTTTTCCAACCTCTAACACCAGAGGTCAACACTGATCCCACACACATTTGACCTTATATTTTTCCTCAATTTTATCCATACACAGCTTTTTCCATCTCCCCATTTATATTTATCTACTTTGAAATATGCCCCACTTTCGTTGTTTATTTGTTTTTGTGCAAAACTTGTTCCCATAATCCCCTGATTGATTTTTAGGAGGGGAAATGTGACCCCTACTGGTGCCCTGACTAGGATTTAGCAAGTGAGTCTCAATGCGCATGCGTGTGCACAAAGGAACGAGCATGCAGCTGAATCACGTGTCGTGGATTTAAAGCTGACTCGGTTAGCGACGCGGGCCATAAGTCTGGATTTTCGAGTGACCAACCGGGCCCGCTTGGCAAATCCGCAAAGGTGGACAGTGGACAGTACAACAGGGGCTTTGAAATCGGTTGACAAATTGTAAGCTCGCCGACCTGGTTTGTAAGGTTTAGGGATAAAGTTTCGCATTTTTGAGCTTTTGTTTTGTTCCAGGTTTTCCCTTTCGCCGTAAACCGCGGGATTGAATGCGGAATTGAAAGCTGATTATGGAGCGCTTTGGAGGGACTGGTCAAGAAGATATTTTGTTTGAATAATTGCTTTTAAGTTGGTCATTTTTTGACGTTTGTTATTTTAATAATACTAATAATAATAATACTAATAATAATTTTAGTTTTTTTTTTATTTATTAATTAAGAGCAACAGGTGGCGCCATCTGTTGAAACGGAAATGAATAAAATGGTGAATATTAGATGATTTTGTCAATTTTGTTTTCTGTTTATCCTGCTTTTGGTTATAATTATTTTTTGTTTTACAGGATCTTGGATGAAACATTTATTGATATTATTTTTGTTTCTGAGTTCTGTTATTCGGCTTTTGGATTGTATTTGCTATTGGTATCAATTAGTAAATCTGTTTGTTATTTTCTATAGAAATTCTGGCTTGGGATATCCATAGACGAAATTCGAAATTATTTGGACACCAAACAGTTTATGGTGTATAAACTGCGGCTTATACAGGAAAAAAAGTCTTTTTAAAAAATATTTTGATAAAATCGTTGAATTTTAACTAACATTTCGATAAATGTAATGCATTTAGCAGAAATTTCGATAAATTTAATGCATTTCAACAGAAATTTTGGTAAATTCAATGCATTTTATCTAAAATTTTGATAAATTTAATGAATTTTAGCTAAAATTCCGATAAATTTAATGCATTTCAGCTAAAATTTCGATAAATTCAATGCATTTTAGTTGCAATTTCGATAAATGCAATGTATTTTAACTAAAATTCCGATAAATTTAATGCATTTTAGCTAAAATTTTGATAAATTTAATGCATTTAAGCTAAAATATCAATAAATTTAATGCATTTAAGCCAAAATATCGATAAATTTAATGCATTTTAGCTAAAATTTCCATAATTTTAATGCATTTTAGCTAAAATTTAGATAAATTCAACGCATTTTAGCTAAAATTTAGATAAATTCAATGCAATTTAGCTAAAAATTTAAATAAATTTAATGAATTTTAGCTAAAATTTAAATATACTTAATGCATTTTAGCTAAAATTTCGATAAATTTAATGCATTTTAGCTAAAATTTGGATAAATTTAGTGAATTTGACTAGATTTCATCCAAATTTGTGCACTTTAATTTTGTATTGCTTAGCCCGTGGCTTATACGTAGGTGCCGGCTACACACCGTAAATTAGGAAAACAAATTTTCTTAAAAATTTGAAAGTGTGGGCCTCTTCTGAGCGTAGAAAAAGTTATTATTGGGGCCCCCCAAAAAAAAAAAAAATTATATTATGGCAGTGGTCTTCACCCTATCGCATTTGGTACCAAGGTACCGTGCACAAACTGCTGTAAATTTGTACAAATGAAATGTTTATTTTAAAACATGTATTATTTATTTACAAATGGCGTCCCAAGAAGAAAATGGTCACTTGAATTTAACAAATCATTGCACATCTCGTCTAGCTTGGTTGGTTTGTGGGTTGATCCATCTTGGAACTGACATAACAAAAGCCCAGTGAAGCGCAGTAATCGTTGTTTATATTTGGATTGTGGTTGTACTGTGAAGGATTTTCATTTGGTTTTATTCCACACAGGTCACATTTTGGAGGTTTTCTTTCTCTGTCTAATTTCATTTGCTGTTCCTGAATTAAAAAAAAATTTAGATTTTAATGGTTAGTACATTTTGTTATAATTAATTTATTTCTTGCATTGTCCCCATAAAACAATATTTGAAAAAGAAATAGATGCATTTAAAAAGTTTTTGTGTACAAGTGTTTTAGGTGTTTGTGTTTTTTTATTTTGTGATTTAAAGAATTCAAAAACAAAAACACTAAAACTTTAATGCGGCTTTTCGACTAGCTTTTTTGTTTTTGTTTTTAGTAAGAAGTATTCAGCAGTTTTGACAAAAATGCCTGGTTGAACTACCATACATCCTCTGGTTGCATACTCACCATTACTGTATGGGTCTCTATTAGACCGCAAGTCTAATTTTGCCTATAGTTGTTTGCCTATGGTGTTTGTTCATCTCTTCGACAAGTCATGTTTTCGACAGGTCATAAAAAGTGGTCATCTTTTCCACAGTACATCTCTTCGACAGTACATCTCTTCAACAGTACATCTCTTCGACAGTACATCTCTTCGACAGTACATCTCTTCGACAGTACGTAACCTCGACAAACTGTCGAAGAGATGAACATCGTCCTCGTGTACAACCAGAGGATTTAAGGAAAGTTGATGCCACCAGATGTAAATAAGTAAATGCCGAGCAGTAAAATTGTTGTCCAGGCTCTGTTAACGATAACTTATGATAAACTTCATTGGGCATGAATGTGTCCACGGTCAATGCATAATTCTAAAAAATAAAACTATAGTGGCCTAGTTCTCCTCAGGCAGCACTTTTCACATGAGACACAATTCAAAGCCTCAAATAGTAATAATTTGATCTCATTAAGAGCATGTAATATTTGTGGATTTACATTGTCCTTTTTTCAGAGGTGAGTTAGAGTATCAGTATTTTACGCATGCAGACTACACAAAATAACATTTTACAGGGCCGGATTAATAAATAGGCCGCATAGGCGCCAGCCTACAGGCCACACACAGCAGTGAAGATCATTTCCATTTAAAAACAAAGCTGAGTAAAGACTTCGAAAACACTGACGACCGAAATATTTTTTATAGGTACTGGTTAAATGGTGTTTGTTAATCTCTTCGACAAGCTATGTCTTCGACAGGTTATAAAAAGTGGTCATCTCTTTGACAGTCATCTCTTTGACAGTACGTTTCTTTGACAAACTGTCGAAGAGATGAATGTCGAAGAGGCGTACATTGAAGAGGCGAACGTTGAAGACACATATTGTCTATGAGATGTTCTGTCAAAGTGACGAACATATAAACATATAATAAAGGACACAATTTTTCACAGTATCAATCAATTCATTGGAAGCAGTGCAGTGTAACAACCAGTGATGGAAGCCGATATAATTATGGAAAAGACAATACACGGTGGAGCACTGGACGGTCACACATACATGTTTATAATTACAGCTTGAAATGAGCAAAATGTCTAACTATGATAATTGTAAATTCATATACGTCTTTTCCGCCCGTCTCTTTTACATTCAAGTCTTCGACAATCAATCACATTGACAATCAACTTTTCGACATTCATCTTTTTGACAACCCGTCTCTTTGACAATTATCTCTTCGACAGTACGTCACCTCGACAAACTGTCGGAGAGATGAATGTTGAAGAGGTGGTGTTGAAGAGATGAACATGGTCCAGTGAGTTAGTGTCATAAATTAAGAGGTAAAACGCAAAGGGCTTCGGAGATTTTGACTGCTGCCTAGGGTTCCCACAGGGTTTAATTCGCCCTGTCATTTTAGAATGTTGGAATAAAAGTTTTACTTTAATTTATCTTTCTAGATGTCGTGTTGAAAGTGGCGGCAAAAGCTCTAGCTATGCCACTGTGCAACCATCACAAGAGGACATTGATTTAAAATGTGAATGAGTTATTCTTTTTCGAACCAATCAAATAAAAATGGACTTACTCTGCTTTCAATTTCGCGAATACGTTCACGAACACTTGGGAAAGTGCAATGTGCCGCTTCTAATTCTATTCGATATGGACTTATTGTCTTTTCCCCCACACATTTATCTTCACAAATTCCGCTCTTTTGAAACGGCAATGGCGTGGATGTCCCTACGTTTCTATCATTCTTTTTTAGTTTAGAATCTAATAAAGAAATTAAAAAAAATTGCAATTAAGGTAGAAATACAAGGAAGCGGGTAAACCTCAAATGCTTGCGAGTGCACGGAAAAGCAGGTAAAAGCAGTGGTATCGCCCCCATGCTTGCACATAACGCCTCATAGACGTCTGAAATAAATTGGGGTCCATTGTCACTTAACATTTGGCGAGAGCACCCATGATTGCTAAAGGAAGTGCGTTAAGTATGGCACTACTGTAGCAATTTTTGCCGACCTCGATCTGGGAGTTAAATCCAGATCTCACGCTTGCCGGAAGGGTGCTCTACCAAAATTTTGTAAGGCAGAATGGGTGCTGGTTCTGTTGGAGTCCGGGGTAGGTTAATTGGTAAAGTACCCATCTGGCAAGCGGGGATCAGGGTTCAACTCCCAGCTCGTGACTCCTCTGAGTCCGGGCCGTTTCGTTTGTTCACCAATAATCGTAGCGAGGGATTAACAAAAAATCAAAAATTTTGACTTTAAAATGTTTTGTGTTTGAGTTTGATTTTACCCGCTTGAAGGTTGTGCTCATAAGCTTTTGAAATTTATCCACAACCATTAAAGAGTTATTACTCGTTTTATTTTTACACTTATTGGTCATAGTAACTGAAGAAATCGATGGTTGTGGGAATATTTCTGGTCTGCAGCACATTTTGTGGCCAAAAGAATGTGGATTAAGCCCAGGACATTTAAAAACTTTATTTGCTTCAGAAATGCCTGTTTGGTGATTCTAAGTAATTAATAAACAGTACGTATAATGCTAAATCAACAGGGTATCCTTTACTGGATGGCTGGAAAGCCAAACGGTGCAATTTTGGCATGGGTCTCTAATCAAGTGCGGTTTGTTTCTGGCACTTATGTTATGTATAATGTTTTTGATCTAAAACGAACGATTTTTGCACTAAATAAAATGTCAACTTTTCCACAAAGTATCAATGATTTTACTTGAGAATTTACCACTAGCTTTGAAAATGTTTTTTGGTGCTTTGACGACCAATGAGAACGGCATAACAAATCGTTCGTCCGACCAATCCCGAAGCGGGTAACAAACCCCATTTGCCTTCGGATTGGTGGCTGTAGGTGGTAGCATTCACCATTTTGATAATGCACGCTTGTTCTTTGCGCCATCTGTTGTGAGTTTTTAAAACCAAAATACAAATGGCATTTTGATCCCATTTGAACTCTTCATGGTCGTCTCTTCGATTTTCTATCGGTAAATTCTCTCATAAAATACACTTCGCACTTGAGTAATTATCAAATTTAGGTCAGCACTCATCTTTTTGTCAGATAAGATCTTATCAGACAAAAAGATTCGTGTGGACCTAATTATTTGACAATTACTCGGCGTGCTTGGTATTACTACTGAGAACTGCATTTTAACACTTTAAAATGCATTATTTCATTGAAATAAGTGAAAGACAATGACATAATCGACATAATCGATAAGAATGGGCCTGCCAAGAGAACACAATACCCACATTATTTTAGGAATACCTGTTCCTCTGAATCACTGGATGATATGCTTGTGGTATTGAAATTACTTGATGGTTTCCTTTGGCTATTGAAACTATGTGCTGGTTTCCTTTGGCTATTGAAACTACTTGATGGTTTCCTTTGGCTATTGAAATAACTTGGCGGTTTCCTTTGGATATTGATTTGAGTTGATTTATCTTGGTCTTTTGATGGATTCAAAAGATTTAATAGTGTGGAATTCTGTACAAAAAGAATATTACTTGTGCCCTTTTGTTGATAAACTTTGAAAATTGATACATTGGGCACTACTGCTCTGTAGTATCTACTGTTGGGGTCAAGAGGATTTCGCTTGTGTAGACAGCAACGGACAGTAGCATTACATGCATTTGGATACTGTAAAGTAAGTGTAAATTAAAATGTCTTTATTGATAATCTAATTTTTGTTTGTGGCGGCAAAGGCTTATGGTGTTTAGGGAACTGATCGGTACATTGTTCCCAGTACCGTGAATGTTTCATGGCTCAAAAAAATAGGCAACATTGATCTTGCTAACCGCCAGTTATCCTTAACCATGTGGCCAGCATCTTGGTAAAGATTGGATGATTGAAACATCACCCAAGCAATAGGAAAATACATTAAAGAGACTGTCTCTAGACAACTGAATAAAAGCGGCAAAATTTCTTGTGTTATTTCTTATGTTTTGTGCGTCCAGTGCTGTTTCTGATCGCAAGGGGGGGTACAGTGAATGCAAGGCACCCGGGCCCCGGTTGTGCATAGGGTCCCGTAAAAATAAAATGAAAAATATTAAAGCCAAGAAAAACAAAAAACAAAAAAGCGAAATGAAATCACTGAATAATTTGACAAGTAGGAGCCCCACAATTCTTTTCACACCCGGACCCCCCTCTTGGAGAAGGCCGGCTCTGCACCTGGGTCAAGATGGCATCCATCCACTCTCACAACAGCTGGCACTTATCCATTATCATCAGTGTTATGATCTTCACACACATTATTTTTGTGATACCTGTGTATCTAAATCACATGATGCTTTGCATTGGGTATTACAACCACAGCCACTTGGGAATACCCTTTGGATGCTAAAACCATTTGATTTTTTCTGTTGGATATTGAGTACGCATGAATTATTGCTTTGACATGATTGGTCTTCGGTATTTGGTGACTCTAATGAATGTAAGTGATTTGAAATTGGTTGCAACTCTTTAGAAAATATTATCACTTCTGTCCTTTCCAGTGTTGGATTTTTGAGTTACGGTAAGAATCGAAATTTCTGGTAATTTTGCTTCACAGCATCTAAGGTATAAAAAATAAATAGCAATATTTTGTTTAACCACTATTTTTATTTTCATAGTATGATGTGCTGGGCTTTTGAGAAATGGGGCCTGGTCACACTTTTTTGTCAATTTCGTTAAAGCGCACCCCGATGTGCCCTATATTTTTTTTAAAGTACTAGATATTTTAATATTTATTGGACAAGCTTTAAGAGCGTTACAAAACAGTCATCGTGATCTTATCTGACAATCAGATTCGTGCAGACCTAATTATTTGACAATTACCCGGCGCGCTCGATATATTACTACTGAAAAGCAAAACTCAAGTCAAGTGTTCTGTGCCACAAAGCTTGGTGTACAAGTGTCCTCTAGTGGCCAAACAGAAGCTTATGGATACATCAAAAGATGGTTTCCAAGATCCAGGAAAAGATTTAGGTCAACTGCAATGTAAATAAATTGTAAAAAATCAAAGCATTTATGGTTTTTATATGTAAAAGCCCCACATTTGTGATACAGGCATAGGCCCAGGCCCCATCTCACCTGTCAAAGACCCTGCTTCCCACACCACACATGTTCAGCATGATCCCTACCTAATTGGTTGTAAACACACATCATTTTCATGTTCCTCACCTTGAGGTTTATTGCATTCATAATACATTTCTCCAATCTTACATTTGGTTCCATCAACACAAACCTTCACATTTTTTCTTCCTCTGAAAATTGGACAATTTAGCCATGTCATATTTGAAAACATTTTTCTTTTACTTAGAATTTTAAATTTTTTAACACATTTTTGTAGGTTTATAGACTTTGTTTATATTTATGCTTTTTAAACAATTGCATTTCAACAACAGGTGGCAGCTCGTGTTAAACAAAGACAAAAGGACCATGGCAACAGTTGACATTCTATGTCTTTAAAATGGTGGTAAATAACTCAAATATTTAAAAAATTGATGTATGCAATGCTATCTGTTTATTTTGTTGTTGTAATTTTTCTAGCAATTACTAAGTGACAAAGGGTACCACAGAACAAATCGTTTCTGCCTGAGATGGAGATCGTGGGCTTTCATCACAATCCCTATTGTGTTTTCACCCATTGTCATTATAAACCACTTTGAAACAGTAATCACATAATTTTGACAAATTTCTTTATAATGAAACAATTTCTGTTTAGCAAGCAAGCTGTGCATATAGCATGCTAATAGTAATATTTTTTTGGATTTTTGATGTTTTGCCATTGCCTGGAACTGGACTTTTACCTGTGTTTTTATTTCCAATAATGAATATAGCAGGTCCAAATTTAATAGCTCAATCCTACATGAAGGTATTTCATTAATAGGTTGTCAACAGAAGTACTAATGGTGTTCGGACAATTTGTCGACGCCGTTTCGTTGACTCGCCAATTCGTCGATTAACGCCTAGCATGCAGCTTAGGTCAGGTCAGGTCAGGTTAGGTTAGGTTAGGTTGACGAATCGGCTGTCGACGAATCGGCTGTCGACGAATCGGCTGTCGACGAATCGGCTGTCGACGAA
>JAQFXT010002818.1:0-10852 GCA_034683725.1 Strigamia crassipes
TTGTACTAATTTTTCAAAATTGTACTAATTTTTCAAAATTGTACTAATTTTTCAAAATTGTACTAATTTTTCAAAATCACAAGAGTTTTTAGCCAAAAGACTAATCAGTTCTTGAAAATTGACAATGTTTTTTCAAAAGGAATTCTTTTGATATCAATCTGTGTTTTGAATGGACATTACTAATTAAAACTCTTTATCTTTAACAGGAATTTACGATGTTGGTATGATATCATCTGGAGTTATGTACCGTACAGAGTTTACCATAAAGGTAAAAAAACTACATTACTTGAAAAACAGAAGATACCGTATTTCTTCTCATTGAACGTGGGTCTCTAATGAAATACATTTTTAAGCAAAAAATGCTTTTGTAGCAAAAAACATGCGTATGTTGCGCGTACGTTGCAAAAGAACGTGCATATTGCGACGCTAACACGATGTTTTAATTCAACAAGGTAAAAATTTGACGTAGGTAAAAATAGGTTAGGTCAGGTTAGGATAGGTTAAGTTAGGCATTGATAACACGAACCGCGTCCGGATGGAAATAAGTTGGATTGGATTAGCGGGACAATTCTGAGGTTACGAAATAGTACCAAGTCAGCAATGACCTTGAAAGGTGTTTCAAGGTCATTTTATTTTATCCCAGGAACTGATATTTTATTGCAATGTTTGGATCAAGATATTGCATTTCTTCCGTGAAAATTAAACAGAATTATTCATGTAGATAATTAGTGGTCAACACCTTCCAATACCTGATTACGAGAGCAAAGGCGAGATTATAAACCCTTACGTTATTGTCAAAGTGCGCGGACACGAAGTGGACAATCAGACATTCAAAACCAAAGTCGTACGGAACAATGGGTTCAATCCTGTGTGGAACGAAGAGTTTACATTTCTGGTGAATGTGCCTCAACTGGCATTTGTTAACTTTATTGTACGAGATCATAATAGTGTGGGACGAAATGACAGACTGGGCGAGTATTGTATACATTTTGAAAACATTCAGCGAGGCTACCGACACGTACACCTAGTTGATGAGTTTAACCGTCCGATTGTACCAGCTTCTATTTTTGTCCATGTAACAATTACTTGAAATTTCAAGTCGTGCAAAATATTTTTGCAATAAAAAATTAGTTTGAGAAAAATATTATAATTTTCTTCCTGTCTTCCCTCGGTATTCCAAAATACCGCAATTTTTTACATTAAAATTTAAAAAATAAACAAAAATCGATGAACTTTAGTCGTAAAAATAAGAAAACACTTAAAATCAATTGTTTTTATTAATTGTTTTTATTGATTTTTATTTAAAAAAAAATTAAAAATTAAAAAAAAAACATTTAAATATTCTTTAGAAATAATAAAATAATTTTTTTTAAGTGTTTTCTTATTTTTTTGACTAAATTTCATCAATTTTGCAGTATTTGCGGTATTTGCGGTATACCGTGATCCGGTATTTTGAAGAAAAAAACTGGTACGGTATCTAAAAAAAATACCATCATTACAGTATACCGTATGCGCGAACAAGTCTAGTAAACACTTTATATTGCCCATTACTTTTATCGAAGAAACACGATCAGTGTTTATTTCATTTAATTACAAAAACAAATTAGAAATAAAATTTGCCCTTATTCTGTTTCTATCATTGATTATTCTTCTTCCCGCATGTCTCGTGCAGTAACACGTGAAAAAACATCATTGATAAAAAAAACTACAAAGTTGCAAATGGACATCTCTAACGATGGACTAATATGTGACGACTTTCAGAACAATTCTAAAATAATAAAAAAAAATTCAATAACAATTTTACTTTTTATACAAATTTTTGCTTATAAAAACCTTTCCGACTAAAATGAACGGGCCGTTGTCGGAGTATCGAATTTGTTGATTAGTTTGTGATATTCAAGCGTCTCGTCGAAGTTCCTGCAATCGGTTATTTAAATTCGGTCTGAAATTGAATAAAAATTTTTTTTTTTTTAAATAACAGGACCGCAGTTGCGCGCCCTAAAAATTCAATATTTTCTAAGTAGGTCCATTTTTAGACCTAAAAAAGTATTTTCCATATACTCAGATATATTTTTGCAACTGAAAATTCATTTTACATTCAAAAATTTTTTTTTTTTTTAAATTGTTTATTTCTGTACCAAACTAATCTGTTTTTTCTATCTAAAATGCACTTTCCACCTGGATATTAAAATTTCCAGCTTATAAATGCATTCTAGGCCCAAAAATAACCTAACCTAACCTGGGTGAAATTTTTAAAATTTTCATTAGCAAAACAGGATCCAATGGCAAAAAATCATAATTTTACGATTTTACAAATCCCACGCACAAATCACATAATCAAACACATTAGAAGTTAATTTCTGTCCAGTTGTATCCAATAACTCCAAAAGTGCAACTTGGCCATCAATAACTAAAATAAAGCAAACAAAAATTAAATTAATTTAAAACGAAATAAATAAATAAATAAATAAATTATTTTTTGTTTATTTTCTATTTATTACATACCGATAGCCGGGTCGTGGTTTTCTAGGAAAAGCTGAAAAATAAAAACAAACAAATTATTATTTTGTTTTAGTAGTGCAAAGTTAAGTTATCGACCATTTTTTCCAACTCCCCAGCACTAGACTCGATTATTAGCGCTTTTCAATTGTTACTTGCTCCACATCGGATAAGCATTTATCCGTTGCCATCAAGAGGAAAAGCCGAGGAACGGTCAAGAGTTTTTGCAAATTCGAACAAATCAATGCTAGCAGTCCAAAATGTTACCATGGTACTTTGCACCTGAACTCGGGCAGCCATTTAAACTCGCTGCTTACTGATTGGTTGAAATGAAATGTACTCTCGAACCACATTCCCAAACACTAAACAAAAACACAATTGTACGCGTTAAATACTATTTATTTAAGGTTTTTATCCTTTTTTTAAATTCACAACTCCATAAAACAATGTGTTTAATTAATTAAAATTATATTATTTGCTTGGTTTGGTTTCATCATGATTACGAAGTTTTTCATTGGCTGCAACGCGATTCTTCCGGTACTTGCGAGTAATGGCGCGTAGGTCTACTGTCTGTCGCTGTTATGTTTGTATCACTACAAGTGTTTTAATGTGTTCTTTTCTACTCTGTATTTTCTTATGGTCGTTCCTGAAGCTTGTGATATTTCCTTACACTGCAACCAAAAGAGAACTCTAATTTTTTGTTTTAAATTTGAATTTTATTGGATTTTATGTCTTTGTATTAATTACTGAGATAATTCCACACAATTTGTTCTTCGTTTGACCTTCTTCATTTTTGTGTTGATATTGTTTTTGCCTGGGATGTTTTTGAAATTTTTTGAAAAATTATTTTGGGGGTGTAAAACTGCATTCCAATGTGTAGGAGTGTAGTATGGAGAATATTGGAACTGTAAGAGTGCAGCATTTACCACATTTGCTAATTCCAGTGAAAATATTTGAACTGCATTTACAATCTGTGTGTATGATGAACACTGCCACTTGCGAGTGTTCGGACCCAGTCGCCGCTTGGTCAGGGGACGGCCACGTGTCGCTGGACGCAACACACACGGTAAAATGCAATTAAACCGCACAAAGATGCACTATTTAAGTATGTTTCCTTTATTTAAAGTCGGTTGTTTAGGGGCCAGTGCACCTAGGTGTGATTCCTCATTGCACGGAGTTCCCCAACTCCATCCTAAATTTCCCGACCGCTGGTCACGCAATCGGGGACCGTATGGCCGGCGAGTACTTGTTGATTACTATCGTTATGGCGCACATAACTGGGACGCTCAGGACTCTGTGGCCTGCAGAACGGGCACACAACGCCAGAAGTAGCCGTGCATTATCTCGGATTTGGTGCAACCACGTGAAACAGTCCACCAGGGTCTTACACGCACCAAGTCAAATCAAACGTTCTAGAAGTAGAAGAAGCAGAAAAGTTGGGCACTGTTCTGTCAACACCAGTTGACCAAGTTAGTGACATCACAGGTAAGCCCGAAGAAAACATTGTGGCTAGGCATAGTGAGCGTAACAAAAACGCTCAAAACGCCAAACCAAAAACAAGCAAGTAGGGGAAGCACGTTCTGCCGACGTTCGAAAATCACACGTTAAACGTACAAATTACGTGTGTTGTCGAACATAGGCATAACATGCAGGGTAGTGTATGTACATAAAAGTGATCATAATAAATATATTCCTCATTCAACCCACTGAGGAAGACCGAAAAAGGTCGAAAACGTTTTGGGTTTTAAATATATATTGTATAGCGTATTCTTTAAGATGTCAAATCTAAGGGAGTTTAATAGCAAACTTATAGTTACGCAAAAATGGTAGTTTAATACGTACCAAGTCACAGCACAGACTGAATTCCCGATGTCTTGGAGACCCTGCGCATGCGACTTTCGGTTTGCTGATGTTCATTGTAGGTTAGGTTTAGGTTAGGTTTGGTGGCTATTGGTCGCTAATCTGTACCAATCGCTAAAACGGCGTCGCTAATATGAATTACCACGGAATAAACTACGTCATGCCACAAAAACCCGATGTGTTTCTGTTTTAACGTAGATGTTCGGATCGCTAATATTTAGCTGGCGCATTAATTCAAAAATGGTCGTTTGCTTTTATTCAATTAGTGGTTCTAGTTAGATCTCGAGGGTACGACACTCAAAACCTCGATATCCAAGATTCAGAATCTGCTAATAAATGTTTACAAAGGATTTGGAGGATTCCGATGTGTTTCGTGATTTAGTTAGATTCTTGAAGCATTGTAGGATTTAGAGCCATTCAAATATGACAATTTATATAAAGTTGATGCAATTCTATTCGTGGTGTTGTAGCCGGCAATCTTTAGGAACCTCACAATTTGATCTGGAATATATCGCTGATTGCGTGAGCAGCTTCACTTTTGAAACTGGATTAGGGATTCTTAAGACAGTCGTGCGTTTGAGAAAGTCATTAGCAAGAAAATGTTCTTTTGAATGATCGCACTTAATTGTTGTGACTTTTAATTTGTTCCTACATGTGCAAACCAAAGTTTTAGTAACATTTCAAAATGGCTGATTGTTATACAGATTTTAGTAACATTTCAAAATGGCTGATTGTTATACAGATTTTAGTAACATTTCAAAATGGCTGATTGTTATACAGATTTTGGTAAAATTTCAAAATGGCTGTTTGCAACTAGTTTTTGCGATAAAAATATTCATTTTAATCACAAACAGCAAGATAACGAACATTTTGATGATGAAAACGTTTATTTGTGTTTACTCTTTTTACAATGGATGAACGGTTTCCTAACGTTTTTGTCAGAAAAACGTTGATTTTTTAGTAGTGCCTTGTCAAATGTGATGACTAATGTATGACATGTAGTGTATGCTTCCCTGTATAGCACTTGCTCTATATTATATGACGCTGTATATGCTCAGCGCCCCCTTTATACTTACTTATGCAAATAAACCCAGTTTTTTAGTTTTACCGTAAGAATGATTGGACCCACGTTATTTTTCCAGCCGTAATTCTGTGTTAGAATTTTAGAATTTTTCTGTGTTAACAGTAAACTGACCAAAATTACTTGTTAATTGATAATATTCGCAAATTTTTTGAGTATTTTTTGAAATTTTAAGTGTAAAGAGAAAATACTTAGCGAACATATCAACTAAACCAATAAATAGTACCCACACTTCGATTCGATAAGCCAGTACCATGATCCACTACTCTATTTTGACACACAAAGTAACTTTTGAATACTTGAATTGAATGTATTAAAGGACATCTATTGGATGTCCAGTGCTTTGTGGGAAAAGAGGTGTAAATGAACTCCTTTTCTTACACTTTTTTAAGTTTCACATCTTTTTCCACTATTTTTGCTCAATTTTGATTCGCATCTCCCAGTTAAACCTTTTAACACATTTTTTAAATGGTGTGTATAATGCTTTTACATATTTTTACGCCCATTATATCTCCCAGTGCAAGACATTTCTTTTATGGTGATCCTATCGAGACTGACTTTCCAACTTAAGTTGGATCCTTTCATAGTCCATCCTTGCACCATTCTGCTTGCATTTTTCCCATTGATTTCTCAAGGTGACTTCCAAAACCAGCACTCTCCTGGCATGGTGGAGTTGTACAAAGTGGACCATTTTGAAACTGTGTTGACAGTGACCACTGAATAGTAACACTTTGATCCGCCACCACAAAATACCCAACCATGAATTGTGATCGTGTTGCGGACACTGGACGAACCGGTGATCCGCCTTGAGACAACATCCACCGGGTGGAGTTGCCAACCGGAAGTTGTCTCCTGACCACTAAGGACAAGGTGGAACCGGAAGTAGATTCTACGGGGTCTTCCTGAAGAACCCCAAGAGAAAAGGACAGCACTAATTGCACGACTGGCAACGTGATGGGTCGCATGTCCCATCACGTCCATTGGACGTGCGAACGGTTTCACGCAAGCAACACGGACGTGAAGTAGACGGTCTCGAAGCCCGGTTGACTACCTACGATGAATAGAATAGACTCGGCATCCACATGGTTCTTGCTAACCACGTGGTCGCTGATTGACGTGCGCTGTGTCATGGCTACATGGCACAGTTTAGGAATAGCACTTACTACAGACTAAAGGCCACTTTACAAATATAGTTTCTAGTTGTGTCTTCTTTCTATTTAAGTGAATAGGCATCCCCACACCACATAGTAACAGTCCACCTATCACAGAATTGCGTAAAGACAAGACTTGTGAAAGTAATTGAAAAACATTCGAATTTTGATAAAAAATTGAGTAACAAATTTACAAACTCAAAAACTAAAAATAAAAATATTAAATTTACCAACTACCCCCAGTGGACATAAGATGAGATTATAGGGCACATAATTTCAGAAAATTTTGGTCCCTAAGGAGGGGTACACCCTCTCCCCAAACCCCGCCATCAACTAGCCATCTGTTCAGAAACATACCAATCTTAACTGTTCAATTATTTCTCAACCCCATGAAACAAAAAATCAAGAATAATACATTTAAACTAAATAATTAAAGTACAAAACATCAGAAAATAATATTTTTTTCTAAATTTGTGGTTTTGTTACGTCATCGTATGTAATTGCTGCGTCATAAGCCTAAATAAATGAAAATATTGATGGCATTGCAATTCATTTTAGTTTAAAAATTAGTTTAATTTGAATTTACAGTTGTAAACATATTTCAACATATTTACATTAGTATTATTTTTTTGTAAATCTAAAAATGATATATTTGAAGTAATCTAATTAGTTTTGTCAAATTTTATCAACTGCAGTATCTCAACTCTATCTAGTTAATTTAAGAGTATTCATACATCATTATCTTCCAAAACTATTATTCTGATAAAATAATTATCTCCATAACTAGCCCTCATTCCCCCACCGGTTTGTTTTTATTCAACTGTAAAAGCAGCGAAAGATAAATATGATACATGTGAATGCACGCAATTAAATTCATCAGCAGAAACTGGAGAAGCAAACTCCTCAACAACTGCTGCAAGATGATAATATTCACCATCACATGTTGCGCCCGTTTTTATCTCCTATTCATCTCTTGATGTTTATTCGCACCTATTTATTGAGCGACAAATCCCATCTAAACCTCCCACCACCAGGGTAAATTGTATACTTTTGCAAGTGGCGGTCACGGAACCACTTCCGGTTCGGGAACAAGAATAAACGAGAATAAATAAGAATAAATAAGAATAAATAAGAATAAACGAGAATAAATAAGAATAAATAAGAATAAATAAGAATAAACGAGAATAAACGAGAATAAATAAGAATAAACGAGAATAAACGAGAATAATCGAGAATAATCGAGAATAAACGAGAATAAACGAGAATAAACGAGAATAAACGAGAATAAACGAGAATAAACGAGAATAAACGAGAATAAATAAGAACAAACGAGAATAAACGAGAATAAACGAGAATAAACGAGAAAAAACGAGAAAAAACGAGAAAAAACGCGAATAAACGAGAATAAACGAGAATAAACGAGAATAAACGAGAATAAACGAGAATAAACGAGAAAAAACGCGAATAAACGGGATTAAACGAGAATAAACGAGAATAAACGAGAATAAACGAGAATAAACGGGAATAAACGAGAATAAACGAGAATAAACGAGAATAAACGAGAATAAACGAGCGGTGATATCCAAGAAAATCCAACACAAAAAATCCGACACAAATAATTTAAAAAAAAAAAAATCTTTTCCGACTTTGATTGCGAGTAACCGACCGGAAACAAGCAATTGCCCTCGAGTTCTAACTCTTTTTGCTTTTATTTTTGTCTTGTGATTGCGGAAAATCCAGCTCACGGGCATTTGGCACATCGGTTTCCATACTGACCTCCTTTTTTTCTCCCTCCGGCTCGCAGTCTCCATGGAAACTGGAGCATTTGATGACGGGCAAGGATTTTGTGCATTAGGGTCGCACGCGCCAAGTAGTGTGAAGCTGGAGGGAGGAGCAACCTGTATGAATAGCGTCTCTTCCCTCGTTTCCCCTCCATCTTCCTCTACTCCCTGCAGCAACAAAATGCTGACACAGGAAAGAAACTCCCTCTCCCTGCCGGTTTTTTTTATCCCGCAGTTGATCGATTGGACATCGTCAGCATCCGCACTGCTGCCACGGCCACTGCCCCCAAATACAAACGGTGCGTTTTGTGCCCTGGCTTTGCTCTATATTAAAAGTGCCCGTCAAAACACAGCACGTTTTGTCCTTTTCCTGTCATTGCAGAATGAAGGAAAAAAAAAATCTAATTGTGGTGAAACTCGCGTGGAAACTGGAGTTTCGTTAATCCAGTCGATTTTTGCAATTTTGTCAATTTTGTCAATTTTTGTCAATTCATTCATAATTATTAAAGTACAAAGAGAGTGGAAATACAAAATCCCAAAATTGTCTAAAAGGTAGTGTATTAGAATAGGTGACGTCTAGTGTCAAATTGTTTGACTGATTTTGAGGCGCGTGAAACTCAAAACAAAATGGTGGCCAAGCTCGATCTAAGTATCCAACTTGGATTATCATTAATACGCCGATCACATAACAACTAGAAAACTCGACAAACGACTCTAGTGTACTCTAATTGCACTTTATTTAAAAAAAATAAAAAGAATGTCCGCTTAAGACCACACGGAAGAAGTGAAGCTTCTTGTTTACAAGTTGTGGGAATTAAATAAAAAGAGGATTGTTGACAAATATAAGTGTAAGAGTGTTGGTCGAATGTTTGGTACGGTGTTCTGGCACGTTGTTCGATTGCTCGGTTATGTGTCTTCGTTCTTCGCTTCTTCGTTCGTTGTTTGTCCACGTTGGTTGGCCAAAACGTTGTCAGATGGATCGGTCACGTTGTTTGATCTTCGAACGTCGATCTAAGTCAAATCGAAAATGGCGGCATCTTCGTTTTCGTCGGTAGGCGGTGCCACTTTCGCGTAACGCATTTTCGTCACTCACTTCCGTCAGCATTTCGAATTACTCTAAAAAAAAGTTTCACCTCAAAATTCGTTTTATGTAGGGTAGAACTAAAACCCAATATGGCGTACAATATACGCGATTGTTTTTTGGAAGCTTCAATAATTATTGGTTTCTTTACGAATGCAAATTGACAAAATTGCCAACCGACACGTATAATGAAAGCTAGTATAAACAAGAGCGTAGTGCGCGCCATTTTTCTTTTAATGGCTCCTCGGTGCTAAGTTAGCAAACAGATAAGAAGCAAAGCCAAAGAGATTTACGACTGGACCGAAATCGCTGTCTCACTCCATCCCCAGTCAGTTTTACGGCTCATCTGCTCATCCGCTCATCTCCAGCTTCTTCTTTTTCCCTCCCCTCGTTGTTCCTGGTCTCGTGTATGGGCACAGGTGATTACCTGCTGTTGCAGTTGGAGAGATACGTTTGTCTCTGCTCGTTATTTATGTACGCGGGGAGGAGGAAACGATGGGAGAAAGGAAAAGGGGAATTTAAAAATACTCTCTCATTGTTCTATGATGCGGAGGGAATTGAGGAGTGAGGCCCTCGGTCCTCCAATTAAATGCAAATGCAAAATGGCGCCCATAATTTACGGAATGGCCACTTGGCGGTGTGGCAACGATACTGAATGAAAAGGCAAACGAATAAATCAACGCCGTCTGGTCGACTATTGGTGAGTCACTCGCACGCGCCACTGACTTATCACGGTTTTACGAGAAGCGCAACGAGGGGATAAGAATAAAACGAAGGACCCCTTTTCGTTTCAACTCCCCCTCTCTCTCTCTTTTTCTATATCTCCCTTTTTAATTGAAGAATGGGAATTCAGTTAAAAGAATCGAGAGGTCACTTCCATCTAGCGCGAGCACATTTGTGCCTCGATGAGTGCGATTGAACACGCTGCAGCCAGCACGTGCCGGTCGTACCCCCGACCACCCCCGCGCTGTTCCTGCCTGTCACAGCAGTGGACGCCATTCCCGGCGCACGGGGGACTCGTGCGCTGCACCTCACTGATAATGGCTAATGAGGCGAGTCAGCGTGATTGACTCTCCATCGACCCCACCCTTGATGGTGACGTCATTGCTGAACTCATTTAAACAGCTTTTCGACGTGTTGCGCACAAACTGATGGATAAAACGTTTATTATTATTATTATTATTATTATTATTATTATTATTATTATTATTATTAATTGTTGTTGTTGTGTATGCTTCTCTGCATCACCTTAAGTCATTTTGTATGACGCTGATTATTCAGCAATTCTTACCGTACGATGAATGGACGTACTAATTAATACGCAGTTTGCGCCATGTACTTTTCCCTTAAAATTATAGTCAATTTTACGTTATGAATATTGTAACGTAAAAATATAAAA
>JAQFXT010002819.1:0-10852 GCA_034683725.1 Strigamia crassipes
CTAAAAATGATTTTTTTTTTAGCCTAAAAATGATTTTTTGAGCCTAAAAATGATTTTTTGAGCCTAAAAATAATTTTTTGAGCCTAAAAATAATTTTTTGAGCCTAAAAATGAATTTTTGAACCTAAAAATGAATTTTTGAACCTAAAAATAAATTTTTAAGCGAAAAAATGAATTTCTGAGTATAAAAATGAATTTTGAGCCTAAAATTGAACTTTTGAGCTTAAAATTGAATTTTTAAGCCTAAAAATGAACTTTTGAGCCTAAAAATGAATTTTTAAACCTAAAAATGAATTTTTAAACCTAAAAATGATCTTTAACCCTAAAAATTTATTTTTGAACCTAAAAATGAATTTATAAGCTTACATAAATCTTTGAGCTTAAAAATGAATTTACGAGTCCTAAAATAAACTCCATTGTCTAAAAAACACTTTTTTTTGCTGTTAAAAATTACATTTGTATGATTTGTCCCATTTACCCAAGTGTATAGCCACGTTTTTTACGCATCACCATCGTCAAAGCTACAACCACATTTCTCCATCTTTTCTTACGACTCCCGCACCTAATATTGATTTTATTTCTCCCAAAATAAAATCATTTCTCAATCTATCCCAGCTGGTGGTCCCTTGTTGTTACCAAATCACACGGCACTCCAAACAAGGTGACAACTTTGACTGGACCCAACACGTGATAACCTAACCCCAATTAGCATAACATTGAATTAACATGTCAGACCACAATTAAATTCATGCATTTCCTCTTGAATTTTTTGACCACAGCTGTGGGCTCTATTCGGCACCAGAGGGAGGTTCCATTTGCATTTTTATTCTTCGCCGACCCCCACCCCCTCGCTCTCTCTTCTTTTATATGCTAATAAGACAGCAGCTCATTGTTCTTGCAAGCAAAACTTCATTCAATTCTCCTCCCTCTAATTACAGTGTAGATTTACCGAGCGCCATTGCTACTTGCAATCGAATCCTGCAGGGGCCTCGAATTTGCCCACAACCGGGGCCCCTACTCATCTTACATAATGACCGAGACTTAATCTCACATCTTATTTACTTCATTTAAAGTGGTGATGAAAGATAATGACAAGCGATGAAATTGAAAAATTGTCTAGAGAGAGAACAAATCGTATCAGATTTTTTTAAATTAAAAATAATTTAATTTTGAGGTTTTTTTTTTAAATTTTTTTGTAATAAATTAATTAATTTTGGGTGAAATTAATTAAAAATGATGATTTTTTAGTGGATAAATTGATACGTGAATTTATAAAACGAAATTTGTCTAGAGAGAGAACTGATCCTATGAGATTTTTATTTTTTTTTAAGTTTTAAATAAAAAAAAAATTAATTTTAAGGTTTTTTTTATTTTTTTGTAATAAATTAATTAATTTTGGGTGAAATTAATTAAAAATGATGATTTTTTAGTAGATAAATTGATACGTGAATTTATAAAACGAAATTTGTCTAGAGAGAGAACTGATCTTATGAGTTTTTTATTTTATTTTTTTTAAGTTTTAAATTAAAAAGAATTTAATTTTGAGATTTTTTTTATTTTTTTGTAATAAATAAATTAATTTTGGGTGAAATTAATTAAAAATGATAATTTTTTAGTGAATAAATTGATACGTGAATTTATAAAACGAATTTTGTTTTGACGCACCGTCGCAGTTGTGCGAGTTTAATCTTATACGAGTGTAAACGTTGGTTTTGATCGTTACTTACCTGGCGCAGGATCTACCCTGATCTACAACGGGGTTGTCCCAGGAAGAGGCCCTTACATTGCACTTACGTTTCGGCTGACCCTTGCGATTATCCCAAATAGGGCTAACTCGGGCGCGCAATTTTTGTTAGTGGGGACTGCGTTCGCGCTCTCCCCGAAAAATAAAATAACATCAAAGTTAGAAAGTCACGTGATTGGAGTGGCAACTTTTATATCGCATTTCATGAGAGAAAAAATTTTTTTTTTTCTGTTTATTAATCGCGTTTTTTTTTATTTTTTTTATTTTTTTTATTTTTTTATTTTTTTTGTGGGGGGGATGAAAGGGACAAGTATAATCAATAGATGTGGTGTGTTGACTTTGATGTGCTTTTTGTTATTTTGACGTGTGAGTGCTGCTCCATTGGTTTGTGCGCTTCTTTCAATCTGGCCTCTGCCTTCTGTGTTCGTGTTGAAAGAAGAAAGAGATGAATCCAACTTGCCATTGATGAACAACGGCACCATTCACATCTACTCTTTTTTTTTTTTTTTTTTTTCTCTGTGGACGGCAGGAACAATGCGAAGTCCGGACTGAGGGGGTATCCAATGCTGGAGATCTCGTACAGGTTAAGATTTTGGATTTTGAAATCTATTAAATCTTCGAAATTGTGGTAATTTTAGAAATTCATGAAATCTTAGAAATAATCATGGGAATTATAGCAAAACGTATAAAGAAATCTGTCTGAAATTTTGAAATCTTCAAATCTACAGTAAATTCCTAAAATCTTCAAATCTACAGCAAATCCATAAAATCTGCCTGAAATTTTGAAATCTTTAAATCTGCCTGAAATTTTGAAATCTTTAAATCTGTCTGAAATTTTGAAATCTTTAAATCTGTCTGAAATTTTGAAATCTTTAAATCTACAGTAAATTTTCTAAAATTTTCAAATCTACGGCAAATCCATAAAATCTTCAAATCTTTAGCAAATCTCTGAAATCTTCAAATTTACAGGACAGCAAATCCCTGAAATCTTCAAATTTACAGGACAGCAAATCCCTGAAATCTTCAAATTTACAGGACAGCAAATTCCTGAAATCGTCAGCAAATCTTTGAAATGAAAATTGATAATAAATGCGGAATGAAAAATCGTGGAATTCGCTGCATTTCACTTAATTGTTGTTAATAGAGAATTTGAGTAATGCGGAAATTCTAGTTTAAATGCATGAATTAGTGCGGAATGCAAGACTTGAAATTGAGTAACGGAAGCCCAAAAGTAGAATTTGGAGAAACGCGGATATCAAATACACATTGCCTTGCATAACATATCGTGACGTTTGCATAACGTTACTTAACATTACATTAATTTTGGAGAAGATTAAAGGGGCCTCTTGCACTTGAAAAAGCAGAACCGATGTTGGAAGACATTGAGCTGGAAATTGACCACTCATTGAAAATTCGAATTTTGCTATTGAACTGAAGCAAAATTATGATTATATTAAGTAAATAAATGTTATTAACGTAAGGCTTAGTCTAAAGTAAATAACATTTATTTGACTGTAATATAATTGACGATTCAAAGTGCATAATTTGCTTGTCAGTCAAGAAAATCATACTGACCAATGTTACAAATTTATCAAATTCATAAAATTAATCGAAATTTTTGAAGAAATCTGCCTGAAATTCTTGAATATTCAGGATTTCAAAATCTTGTATGTGATAGACTTTCGGATCTCGGCTTTTGGTAGTACTAGGATGGGATAAGAACAAATCAAAAATAAAATTGAATAAAATTTGTAAATTCATTTTGTTTGATTACTTGTGAATGGTGATGGGAACGCGGTGGGCGTGCTAAGTTGAAGAATTATATCCAAGTTTTTCAAGCGCCACCATCTTGGTCTTCCTGCATTTTCCATTGGTGGTGGAATTGCAAAATGACATCTCTTCTTGTGACAAATGCGGATTTGCAGTTTTCTCGCATCCAATCAGAAATCACGCAATAACGTCATATCTTTGATTGTGGAATTGTGGGATTGTTTGGAAAAAACAATGCTGCCGATATGCAGTCTCCATGCTCACATCCGCGTGGAAACATCGCAACGATTAACAGAAAAACTTTACAACCGCCATTTTTCCTGAATCTAAGTTGTCCGTACAATGTGAATGTAGGCGCCATTTTTTCATAAAATGACGTATTTTCGATGATACAACTAACATCCAGTAAGTGCGTTCAACGTTTCTGCAGGTTACGACAATTTGAGGTTCCGGCATTCCCAGAAGACCTTACTTTGGTGTGTTGACACCACTAGAAAAGCCATCTTTACTGTATTGTTTGCCCAAACAATGCAGTTAAAGGATTGGCTGCATTCTGGTGAGAATGCAGTCAACTATAAACAATAGAGCTCTTAACCTTTCCCCTAGGGCAAGGATAAATAAACAGTCATCCATCTTGGAGCAGAAAGGAACAAAGTCTACTGCCTTTTTCGCAGATCCTGTCACGGGACGGCGCCATTTTGGCGATTTCAGGTTTATCCCAGAAGAGGGCGCACTTGCTGGAGCAATTCAGTTTTTTAGGAGATTTTCGGAGTTGTTTGGGGAAACTCAGCCTGGTCTTTTTTCTGGGTCACGTGGCGATTGGTTGAATAGTCAAATTGTTTTTTTTGTGTTTTTTTTGGTCGTTTGTTGAGGTGCGTAAAGATTTAGTGCACTCGGCTCGGGATTTCTTTCAGGCTAAGTCGTCCATCATTTGGCTTTGACTAGCTTCCAACCGGATCAGCAGTTCCGAGCTAAGAGGCTGTTGTCATGGAAACAAGTGTTTGAGAATCCAATCTCACGTGAAGCAGGTGTCTGAGAAATCCCGAGTGATCTTCTTCGGCTAAGACAGACTTTCATTCTCAATTGCTCCTTTTACGGCACTTACGTCGCGCCGATGAAGCGCTCTGGTGGCCGTTTCACCAACTACATTGGTAATATTCGATGACATCCGAGATCCGATAAAGCGCGATTTTATTTTTTTATTTAATCGATTTGCTCGATTATTTTTTTTCGATTTTTGTCGGATTTATGAAGATTTTATCGGTTTTTGTTGAGTTTTGTCGGGTTTTGAAGATTTTTGTCGATTATCCAGTTTTTGTCGATTTTGTCGATTTTTGAAGATTTTTGTCGAATTTGTCCAGTTTTTGTCGAATTTGTCCAGTTTTTGTCGATTTTAGACGAATTTTTGAGCGATTTAGTCGATTTTTAATGGATTTTTGAAAATTTTGACGAATTTTGAAGATTTTTGTCGATTTTTAAAATTTTGTCGAGTTTTGGAGATTTTTGTCGAATTTTGTCCAGTTTTGTCGATTTTCGACAATTTCTAATCGATTTTTGTCGATTTTTTCGAATTTTTGTTGATTTTCGACGGAAAACATCGGTTAACTGGTTGCATCGATTCGCTTGACTCGCAACTTTGCAATTTCCACCGCAAGAGGGACGCCGCGGTAAACTAGGCTTAATTGGGGGAAAGTATCGGATATCCGTATAAACTGCAACCAGATAATTGTTTCAAATAATAATTTATGACTTAATCATTTTTATCCGCTTAATGGCGCACAACGACCATTTCAGCGCGCGAAATTGATCAATTGATCAATTACTCGATCCGATCCAAATTATAACTATTTCCACCATCCACAAAAATCAAATTTCAAAAAAATAAAAAATAAAAAATAAAAATCATCTCGAACATTTTCCGTGTAAAAAAGATCTATTTTATTTATCGCGCGAGAAGCGAGGAAAGGCGTAGAGAAAATTGGACGGATCGAAGTTGAACGAGGGTAGCGAAGCGCCGCCGTGTGGTGCTGCGCTGCGCCGGAGCCAGACGGGCTGAAGGCGGAACGTGCGCGGCGGCATAGCGGGCGCGATGTTGGACCCATTCGGCTGGATACGATATTAAGTGTGTTTAATGGAGAAATTACCAGTGATTTACACCGAGACGGTCTTCGAAGGAGGGCTCAAGCATCGTGATGGAAAGAAGGTAGTTGTGTTGCAATGGGGCTTTGAAATAGCTAGAAAGAGACTGGAGTTTTTTGATAAGATTAGCGATGTTTTTATAGTGGAAAAGCCGGTGGTGTGTTGCGCGGAAACATTCGCCTGTTGCAGGTAAGTTTTTTGTCACATTTTGTCTTTTTTTAAATAATTAAATTAAATTTACATGAAAAAAAATTTTTTTTTTTTTTTTGATGGGTTTAATTAAATTTTTTTTTTTTTTTTTTTTTTTTTTTTGGGAGGGAATTTTTGAGATAAAAAGTTTTTTGGGAAAAGAAAAAAAAAATGGTGGTTGCAAGCTGGATTCTGTCTTTCTTATCAATTCACATGAGATGCAAGTTGGGGCTTAGCGTAAGTGGTGTAGGGTTATTTTTAATTTAGATTAGAATTTAGCATTCAATTTGTCTCAACTTAAAGTGATGAATATGTGGAAAAAAGAAATCTCAGCCACATGGATGTTCAGATTTGACATAATTTTTTTATTCATGACGTTGTTTATCGGTTCAGTTAACGGAGTTAACGAGTTAGCAAATGAAAAGTGCATTGTTGCATGTCTGGCATAAAATTTGATTACACTATTGGATTCGTCTGCTTGGTTTTTTGAAAAAGCGTATACTTATTCTGGACATTGACTGTAACGTCTTAAACGATTCATTGCCCGTACTACGGCTAAACATTCCAATTCTGGAGTGGAATAGCGGACTTCGGCTCCTCTTAAGACTCGACTTGCGTACGTAACGGGTTTTGGTACGTTCTTTATTTCGCCCGTTTTAGAATCTACATTTGAATCGGGATCGTCAACGTCTCGACATAAAACGGCGCCTAATCCAATATGAGATGCATCCGCTGCTGAACCTAGGATTAGTTGATCTTGTTCAAAGTTATACACTATTGTTTGTACTTGGTTGTGGTCTATTAATGTTGTGAGATGCTGGTAAACAGGAGTAATTCACAATTCATAAATAAATATCGTTGACGGTATCTTCATCAACAGCGAAAAGGTGAATGCGTTAAGGGAGTGCAGCGGTTCATGGGTATGATAAACTTCTTCGTGCAGTGTTTGATTTAATAGTGTTCTTCTGGCAGATTTAATGCTCGCCTTTCCAATAGTTTAGCGAATCCACTAAGGGAATGGGGTACGCATACAAAGGATAACTGCTAGGTATTGTGGGCTTTTGCCATTAGCACACCATTAGCTACCACTTCGTCCATTTTGCCCATACTGATCGATGAGAGAACCTCGAACTAAACATTATTTCACATTTGAATAAAAGCAAATTCAGCATAAATCTTGTCCATAAAATGTTTGATGCCAACATTAAAATGACATCTATTGGAGATATACACATAGTGGACAGTTCAAAAGCTATGACAATAGCCCGAGTTTTATATTTGGCTGTGATAGTTCCAGGAGTTCCAGGTAGCACCAGTAGTAAATTTCCTCTGAGGCCCCTAGATACAGGCACGTTGTTGGTACAGATTGTGGGGGCCCTTAAATACAGAGGCATCTTTGGGGGCCCTAGCTTGAGGCATCTTTGGGGGCCCTAGCTTGAGGCATCTTATGGGGGCCCTAGCTACAGGCATCTTGTGGGGGCCCTAGCTACAGGCATCTTGTGGGGCCCCTAGCTAAAGGCATCTTGTGGTGGCCCTAGGTAGAGGCATCTTGTGGGGGCCCTAGGTAGAGGCATCTTGTGGGGGCCCTTAAATACAGAGGCATCTTTGGAGGCCCTAGTTTGAGGCATTTTGTGGGGGCTCTAGCTATAGGCATCTTGTGGGGCCTCTAGCTACAGGCATCTTGTGGGGCCCCTAGCTAGAGGCGTCTTGTGGGGGCCCTAGCTAGAGGCGTCTTGTGGGGGCCCTAGCTAAAGGCATCTTGTGGGGGCTTTAGGTAGAGGCATTTTGAGGGGCCCTAGCTAGAGGCATCTTGTGGGGGTTCTTAAATACAGAGGCATCTTTGGGGCCCTAGCTAGAGGCATTTTGTGGGGGCCTTAGCTACAGGCATTTTGTGGGGGCCTTAGCTACAGGCATCTTGTTGGGGGCACAGATTGTGGGGTCCCCTAGATACAGAGGCATATTGTGGGGCTCCTATAGATAGAGAGGTATCTTGTGGGGGCCTTAGTTACAGGCATCTTGTAGGGGCCTATAGATACAGGCATTTTATGGGGCCCCTAAAGTCCACCCGGTTACAAAAGTGCAAATTTTAGACAGGAGTGTTTAATTTTTTGGTGAAAATTGGATTATTTTATGTGGAAAATGAATTATTTAAGCAAACTGCTGGTGATTTGGGCGCAACGCTCCGTCCGGCTTCTTTCTGGAGCCCTGGCCGATCGTTGTTCTCCAATTAGTGGGTGTTGCTCCCGCAGCGCGAGGAAATAACTCATTGGTTTTTCCCGGGTAAAATGCAGTTGCTGCGCTTGAAGAAATCTCGTGTTAAAGTCGTTTTCCCCATACAAAACACGTGTGGTAAGACTGGTAACCGATAGATGCAATTCTCTGTGACATTCAGCGATGTTTCCTACGTGGGCACCGTGCAGCGCCTAGTGTATGTTTACCTCTGGAGAGAAACTTGAAACAATAACAAAGTCCAAGCAAACATGATACGTCAATACGTGCTGGCTAAACTTTAATGAGACCTATACGAACTTTTTGAAAGAAATTTTTTTTATTTTTTTTATTTGCGATGACATTTTCCTTAAAAGCTATCTCTGATTCAAGGAACCAGTGGCGCAGAGGCAGAGGCCCGGCCTGAATTATTCAGAGACTCGGAGGAATTTTAAAATTCAAATTTCAAGTGAAATGATGTGAAAAACGATAGAAAATACTTGATTTTTGGGACTTTGACGCCATTTTGAATCAGATTTAAATTCTTAGTTACAGGTTTTAACACGAGTTGTAATTAATGCGCTGTGTTCTTTTTTGTACTGTTGTTTAGGCTTGTTCACGAATACATTATACCAGAGATTCGTTGTTTTTTTCCGATAACGTAACGTTTTTTCTTCCAAATACCGCAAAACGGTATAACGCCAATAACACCGATACCGCCGATAACGCAAATACGAAAATTCTGCAAGTATTGCGAATACCGGAAAATGCGAATGCGAGCGCAATCACGCCGATGCTTCACTGCAATACACCCGTGATTTTGCAAGATTCAAAATAAAAATTAAAAATGGCGGTTTGCGTGCACGGCGACATTAAGACGGCGGTTTAGAGATTTCGCGAGCTTTTCATGGTCGAGTTGTGCAGTTTTTAACGGCCCTTTTGGCCGAGATAAGAATTGGATGTAGGAATTCATTTTAATTGTGACGCACAACTGCAGTGCGCGTTTAAGGGACCGTGAATTTGCTTCGCGTTTCATAATTAAGACGGAATGAACACGCCACGTTGTTTTATTTGACTGCTAGAAGAAAATGGAACCAAGTTGCTTTTTATGGTTTGATGGTCAAAGATAATTGAAACGAAAGAGTTTGCAGTTTTCCGAGGCGAAGTAACCGATTGCGCATGCGCAGTTAATTTTATAAACGGTCGGAGCATCGGGGGCTTTCAAATTTATTCGAATAAAATAATAATAATAATAATAATAAAAGTACAAGTTGCATTCGCAAATATTTGTTTGATGTACCGTGGAGGAAACTCGAGGTTGTTTGTTTTGTTTTTTTCTATTTTCTCGAGTTTGAATTTTTGTTTTTTTATTTTTTAATATGAAAAATATTTTTATTTATTAGTTTTATTGATTTTAGTCGAAATAGTCGTTTGTAAACACTCGCATTTGTTATTTAAAAGCGTCATTCGTGACCTTGTTTAGTAGTTTAGTACAGAGGTTTCCCACCGCGGCGCTGCGAAGCAATTTATATAGTATTTTGTTTTTTAATATTTTATGTATAAAATAAATTGTTATAAGCGGTTTTAGGGAAAGAAATTAATCAAATATGTAGTTTGGAATGGGAAAATGGTTAGAAAAGTTGAATAGATAAAGAAATGTAATTTAAAAGGAGAAAGTTGTGTGTGATGCACCATCGGTGTTATTGCGAGGTTGGAAGTAGACCACTGTTGACGGGCGGTTGGAAAGCATACTTACCTGGCGTAGGACTCAACTTTGATCCAGTAGGAAGTTGTCCCAGGTTGAGGCCTTTACATTGCACTTAGTTTGGGCTGACACTTGCGATTGCCCCAAATTGGGGTAACTCGGGCGCGCAATTTTTGTTAGTGGGGACTGCGTTCGCGCTATCCCTACCCATAAGAAACAAAAAATTAGAAATAAAAATATTAAAAAAAATTCTGAAATATATATTTAAAAAAAAATTTATTTTGATTTTTATAAACATTTTCGAACTTTTATTAAGGGGTTTTGTTTTTGTATTTGAATTTCACTGAATAATGAATGAAGTTGTCAACGAAGCCTAGGAAAAACAATAAATAGACAAATGTTATATTTTCCGTTGTTTCCACAAATATTTGATGAGTCTGGACGACTGAAAACAAATTGCATGTTTATATAGACGTAGTTTAAAATTCAGGATAACTTTTAGCAAAAAAAAAAACATTCTAGTCCGGTCTTGCTTGCCCCTCGAATGTTTTCTTAATCGTCGTATGGTATCAAGGACGTCCTTGAAGTCAATAACATGTAACACATTTGTTTACGCTTGCAATCTGGCTCCAAAATACTAGTAAATATGATAAAATTTAACTTTTTTAAATGCGTATTATTCCGTTTTTATGGTAAAATTAAGCAGACAATTAACGGAAAAATTAATTTTACTCCAAACGCTTTCGACGGCCATATTTATATTAATACCGACCATTGTATCATTTAACTTACATATTTGGGACAAAAAGATTACGAATTCAAGAAAATTTTTTTTTCTTGAATATTTTTGAGAGCATTGTTATTACAAATTTTTTAAGATTCCACCAGATGGCATACCGGAAACAGTGTGGCACTCAGATTTAGGATTCGAAAAATTCGATTTTCGATAAAACAAAAAAGATTCGAAAAATTCGAATTTTGATAAAACAAAAAAGATTCGAAAAATTTGAATTTCGATAAAACAAAAAAGATTCGAAAAATTCGAATTTCGATAAAACAAAAAAGATTCGAATTTCGATAAAACAAAAAAGATTCGAA
>JAQFXT010002820.1:0-10852 GCA_034683725.1 Strigamia crassipes
TAAATTTTTTTTTTTTTTTTTTTTTTTTTGTTGGTTAATTTTTTTTTTTGCATTTGTTTGGTGAATTATTCAGTGTTCACCTGCAGTTTCTCATAGGGAATTGATGTTGTTGTTGTTAATTAGTGTTTGGTTTGGTTGGGGGTAGGGGAAAGGAGTTTTTTTTTAAATTGGAAAGTTTTTTTTTTTTTTTTGGTTATTTGAAGTAAGAGGTTTATTTTTTTTTTTTTAGTTGGATATTTAATTAGTGATTTTGTGTTTTTTTTTTTTGTGTTTTTTTTTTTGTGTGGATGATTTAATCAATTATTAAGGATTAGTTCATTTATAATTGATTTTTTTTTTTTTGGTTTTTTTTTTAGGTGTGGGAATTTTGTTTTTTTGGCAGAAAACTGCAATTTTAGGTGCAAAGATGTATTTTGGAAGGCTTTTGTGGTCTAAAACATGCATTTTAAAGACTTTTTGGGTCTAAAACATGCGTTTTAAAGACTTTTTGGGTCTAAAACATGCATTTTAAAGACTTTTTGGGTCTAAAACATGCATTTTAAAGACTTTTTGGGTCTAAAACATGCATTTTAAAGACTTTTTGGGTCTAAAACATGCATTTTTAAGACTTTTTGGGTCTAAAACATGCATTTTAAAGACATTTTGGTTTAAAAATACATATTAAAGATTTGTTTTGTCTAGAAAATATATTTGATGGATTTTTTTTGTTTAAAAATGCATTTTAGACAGCAAAATTCAGTTTTAATGACTTTTTTTGGTCTAAAAATGTTTTATAGTTAGAAAAATACAGTTTTAACGACTTTTTTGGTGTAAAAATGCATTTTAAAGCCTATTTTGGTGTAAATATACGATTCAAAAACACTTGGCCTAAAAAATGCATGTGAAACATTTATTTTGTCTAGAAAATAGATTTAAAAAATTTTTTTGGTCTAAAAAATATATTTGAAATTTTTTTTGGTCTAAAAATGCATTTTTGCCAGAAAAATGCAGTTTGAAAACATTTTTGGTCTAAAAATGCATTTTCAAGACATTGGTCTAAAAATGCATTTTCAAGACATTGGTCTAAAAATGCATTTTAAAGACATTGGTCTAAAAATGCATTTTAAAGACATTGGTCTAAAAATGCATTTTAAAGACATTGGTCTAAAAATGCATTTTAAAGACATTGGTCTAAAAATGAGTTTTTCATCTACGCTTGTCTAAAAATACTGCATTGTTATATCTTTTGCATCTTTTTTATCTAAACAATGATTTTTTCAGTTGTTTTGTCTAAATAATGAATTTTTTTACTGTTTAATGGAAACAAAATACATTATTGCACTTTTATCTGAAAAAAAAAATACATTCTTAGGTTAAACAATGCAATTTTAAGTGCAATTTCGCCGAACAAAAAATAAAAAAAGTTCAAACATTTTTATAATTTTAAAATAATCTCTCAACTTATATTCTACATAAATTGCTTTTTTCTCTCCATTCAACAATGTATCTTATTCATCAAATCTGCTTTTCACAACCACTTGAAGAAGATCCCTGGGAAAATACAAGGTGAATTGATGCAAACCATTGAGTCCCACGAAACCCTATCCCACTCTTACCTTACATGTAACCCTATACATAACCTTTCATCACTTTCCAAGACCCAAAAAATTAAAAATTCCACTAATCCATGTAAAATAAAATGCATTTTTACACCAAGAAGTTTTTAAAATGCATTTATCTGTCTAAAATGCATTTATAGATTAAAAAAAGTCTTGAAAATGCATTTATCTGTCTAAAATGCATTTGTAGATTAAAAAAAGTCTTGAAAATGCATTTATCTGTCTAAAATGCATTTGTAGATTAAAAAAAGTCTTGAAAATGCATTTTTTTTTAAACTAAGAGTCTTGAAAATGCATTTTTAGACCAAAAATGTCTTATATTGCATTTTTCTAGCTAAAATGCATTTTTAGACCAAAAATGTCTTATATTGCATTTTTCTGGCTAAAATGCATTTTTAGACCAAAAATGTTTTATATTGCATTTTTTAGGCTAAAATGCATTTTTAGACCAAAAAAGTGTTTCAGATATATTTTCTAGACCAAACAAATGTTTTACATGCATTTTCTTAAATTAAAAGTCTTTAAATTGTATTTTTAAAACCAAAAAGGCTTTTAAAAGATTTTTAGACTAAAAAAAAGTCTATAGACTGCATTTTTAAACTAATAAAGTCTTTTCACTGCATTTTTAGACTAAAAAAAATCTTTAAACTGCATTTTTAGGCTAAAAAAGTCTTTAAACTGCATTTTTAGGCTAAAAAAGTCTTTAAACTGCATTTTTAGGCTAAAACAAGTCTTTAAACTGCATTTTTCTGTCTAAAATGCATTTTTAGACTAAACAAGTCTTTAAACTGCATTTTTCTGTCTAAAATGCATTTTGCTGTCTAAAATGCATTTTTCTGTCTAAAATGCATTTTTCTGTCTAAAATGCATTTTTCCGTCTAAAATGCATTTTTAGACCAAAAAATCTTTATACTGCATTTTTAAACCAAAAAACCCTTTGTACTGCATTTTTAGACCAAAAAAAAAAAATTGAAATTTTGATTTTAGACACCAGGGGGTCCACTGAGAGGGGTGTCCACAAGAGAGGGGGATTAGAAGGTGTTGGGGTGTGTGGGGGAAGTGATGACAGCCACAGAGGAATTTGATGACTGGTTTTGTAAGGTTGGTGTTACTAGAATGTTAAATTGTGTCACGTGTTTTTTTTTTGTTTTATTATTTTTTGTTTTTACAGAAAATGTCAATTTTTTTGGGATTGTTAGTACTAGCAGAGAAATGTGCGTGTTTGCAATAATAAGCTATTAAATTGTAGTTGTCTCAACACGCAAGAAATTGCAGTTTGAATTGGTTTGGACAATTTGATGGAAGTTTTGTAGATATGTATATTTGGTTGGTTTGATTGATGGCGGATTGGGGATTGGGTTTTTATGGTGGGGTACAATGTACGTAACATGATAGCGTTTTTAAGTTTTAGAGGTTTTTTTTATTTGGGTTAGAAGTAGGCGTTTTTGCATGAAATTGCATTCTTTTTGGATGAAAAATGCGTTATTGGCTTTTTATTGCATTTTTGCAGGTTTTTTTTTTTTTTTTTTTTTTTGTCTGCAAAATGCGTTACCGCACTTAAATATTACGTTTTTTGTTTGTAGGATGTGTGTTTTAGATCAAAAATGTCTTGAGAAGTTTATTTTTAGACCAAAAAAGTGTTTAAAGTGTATTTTTAGGCCAGAAAAAATATTTAAAAGGCATTTTTAGATCAGAAAAAGTGTTCAAAATGCATTTTTTTTTAGACTCAAAAGTGTTTCAAATGCATTTTTTAGAACAAAAAAGTGTTTCAAACGCATTTTTAAGCCTAAAAAAGTGTTTCAAACGCATTTTTAAGCCTAAAAAAGTGTTTAACAGGCATTTTTAGGCTTATAAAAGTGTTTAACAGGCATTTTTAGGCCTAAAAAAGTGTTTCAAATGCATTTTTTAGACCAAAAAAGTGTTTCAAATGCATTTTTTAGACCAAAAAAGTGTTTCAAATGCATTTTTTAGACTAAAAAAGTGTTTCAAATGCATTTTTTAGACCAAAAAAGTGTTTCAAATGCATTTTTAGACCAAAAAAGTGTTTTTCCTGTCTAAATGCACTTTTAGACCAAAAACGTTTTTACAATACATTTTTCTAGACCAAAAAATAGTCTTTAAAGTGTACTGCCTACAATGCATTTTTACACCAAAAAAGTATGTAAAATGTTTTTTTTTTAGATCAAAACAGTTTTTATTCTGCATTTTAGACCAAAATAAAATCTTTATTCAGCATTTTTAGACAAAAAAAATTTTATTTTGCATTTTTAGACCAAAAAACTCTTTATTTTGCATTTTTAGACCAATAAACGCTTATTCTACATTGTTAAACCGAAAAAAATCTTCAAAGTACATTTTTTTTAGACCAAAAAATCTTTAAAATGTTTTTTCTAAAACCAAAAAGTCTACAAATGATTTGCCATGATTTTGCAGTTTTTGCTTAAAAAGTGCATTATTGCACTTTAATTTAAAGAAAAAAAAATTCTCTAAAAAAAAAAAAAATCAAAAAAAAAAAACCTAAGTACATTTTTTAGATAAAATAAATCTTTAAACTCCATTTTTCCCATTACTGTTCCATTATTAGTCACAAAAAATGGCCGCACCATACGCCTCGAGTTTAACACCACCAAAAAAATGCCAAATTTACAAAACAAACAAAATTCTGTCCACTCCCACATACGCAATAGCATATTAAAACACCCCGATCAATTCCAATACAAAATAAAACTACCCAACATCAAATATTTAAACCAGTTCTCAAATTCCATTTCCAACTGCAAACAAACAAACAAATAAATAATAAAAAACCAAAAAATTCAATAATTCAATTTAATATAAAAATACTAAAAATAACTACAGTTTGCGCCACGTACTTTTCCCTTAAAATTATAGTCAATTTCACGTTACAAATATTGTAACGTAAAAATATAAAAGTTCAGCTCGCGCTTTCACGTTACAGTTATAAAAGTCGACTTATCTTACAAAGTCACGTGATTTACGAAACTAGAAACCGTTTCTTATATTAAATATAGATACAATTTCCGTTTTAACTAATTCGAAACAATGCCGCAACTTTATTATTGCGCACGGGTTTCTCCGTGATCGCAGTGAACTGGCCGGCGCCGGGTCCTTATTCGGATTTTGTTTGTTTCCCGACAGCCGGATCCGTTTTGTTCGACCGATAAAAGTCTGACTGCTTGCCGGGAAACAATGAGATAAACAGTAACGCGCGCTCCTCTCGCGAATGAAGCGGAGAATTCAAAATGGCGGCGAACGAGGTTGTTGCAAATCGCAATTTTTGGTCAGTGACGTCGCAGTGACGTAAATAGTGGAAAATTACCGGATTGGCTACGCTATTTTTCGATATAGCGTAAGCTCCGTTAAATTTATGAGTTTTCCGCTATAGTTATAGGCATAACGGGGGTTTTTATAACGTAAAAGTACATGACGCAAATTGTGTATTTTTTCTGTTCATTTTATCCATTTTATCCATTAAAGTGCTGTCCTTTTTGCAGCTGTGCAATTTGAATGGTGAGCTGGCATTTCCTGGGTGCTATGTGTATTCTATTCTCAAATTTCTGGTATTTATAAAGAAGAGGAAGAAGCTTTTCTTTGTCCATAAGGATCTGGATGGAGTTTGTAGTTTGGCCTACCTTTCCTGACCCCTCTCCCTTTGGCCCGTAGCCCCCACCAGGTGGGTGCAATTGGTAATGCTGGTGGAGTGTGTAATTTCGAGTGAAAGGGTTTTTTTGGAAGGATAAAGAACTTCCTTAATGTTTGTTTGCGTATAATGGCCCGGATGGAGTTTAATGGGTGAAGTGGGTCATTGGACATTTTGCTGGCTCAATTAAGGATTTATTGGGGTTCATTAATTCATTGGCGACGCTTTGTCTCGTGTTATTATTCAGAAAGATGAGTGTTTTTTTTTTTTTTGGTATTTAAATTGGAAAATTCCATACAATTTTTTTTTTATAATTAAAGTGCTTAGTTTATGGGTTTTTAATTTTTTTTTTAATTTTTTTTTTTTTAATTTTCTAATTTTTAATTTTTTAATTTGTCATGGGTTTTTTTTTAATTTTTAATATTTTAATATTTAATTTTTTAATTTTTAATGTTCTTTTTTTTTTCTTCTAACTTTTAATATTTGTTTTACTATTTGTTTTCTAATTTGTAATATCTAGGTTCCAATTTTCTAATTTTTGAAATATTAATTTTCTAATTTGATATTTTTATGTTTTAATTTTCTAATTTGAAATTTTTATGTTCTAATTTTCTAATTTTCTAATTTTTTAATTTTAAAATTTTAAAATTTTAAAATGCATTGTTTATTAAATAAAAATGTTCTAATTTTCTAATTTTCTAATTTTTTAATTTTTAATTTTTATATTCTAATTTTCTAATTTTTAATTTTAATTTTTAATTTTTATATTCTAATTTTCTAATTTTTAATTTTAATTTTTAATTTTTATATTTTAATTTTCTAATTTTTAACTTTTATTTCTAATTTTCTAATTTTTAATCTTTCATGTTCTAATTTTCTAATTTTTCATGTTCTAATTTTTTAATTTTTCATGTTCTAATTTTCTAATTTTCATGTTCTAATTTTCTAATTTTTTATGTTCTAATTTTCTAATTCTTCATGTTCTAGTATTTTCATGTTCTAATTTTCTAATTTTTCATGTTCTAATTTTCTAATTTTTAATTTTTATTTTCTAATTTTTAATTTTTATTTTCTAATTTTTAATTTTTATTTTCCAATTTCTCTGTTCTAATTTTTCTGTTCTAATTTTTACATTTTTCTTGTAGTAATTTGTGAATTTTGTTTATTTTTCTATTTGTAGGCAACTAGGCCAGTTGAGTGAAAGCCCCTCCTTTTTGCATAGGGGGAGTGGAAAAGATGTGGGGGTGGAGCAAAGGTGAGAACCCATAGCCAACACAGTCTAGCTGAAACCAGATTAGTGTGCAACAGCAATTGAGGGAACGAGCCTTCAACCAAGGTAAGAACAACTTCTACAACAAACCTCTTTTCCAACAGGTAGAAGAACCTTCAAACATCACCTAACACGCTTCATCAAACGGAATTCTATTATTGTTTTTGAAAGAAACCTCCAATTAGTTGGAAAATCAAGCAAAATAACTCGTAAAGTTTTTTGCTGGGATAAGGAAACCGTGTGATATTATTGTGTTTCTACGAAACCTGCGCACCAAAAGTTTAATTTCTTATAATTTTGTATTTTGTGTTTTTTTATTGTTTAATCGGTTGTTTGGTTGGATAGTTTACCAACACTTGTAGGTATTAGCAAAAATTTAATTGTTGAAAATACCCAAATGCATTGTTTAAAAAAATGTAAAAACTATTATTTTTTTTTAAATTTTTAAAAAATGCATTGTTTATAAAATCAAAACATGCATTGTTTATAAAATCCAACCATGCATTGTTTAAAATATCCAAAAATGCATTGTTTAAAGATATCTAAAAATAAATTGTTTTAAGGTATTCAAAAATGCATTGTTTAAAGATATCCAAAAATGCATTGTTAAAAGATATCCAAAAATGCATTGTTTATTAAATAAAAATATGCATTGTTTAAAATATCTAAAAAAGCATTGTTTAAAATATCCAAAAATGCATTGTTTAAAATATCCAAAAATGCATTGTTTAAAATATCCAAAAATGCATTGTTTAAAATATCCAAAAATGCACTGTTTATTAAATAAAAATATGCATTGTTTAAAATATCTAAAAAAGCATTGTTTATTAAATAAAAATATGCATTGTTTAAAATATCTAAAAAAAGCATTGTTTAAAATATCCAAAAATGCATTGTTTAAAATATCCAAAAAAAAGCATTGTTTAAAATATCCAAAAAAAGCATTGTTTAAAATATCCAAAAATGCATTGTTTCAGAAATTTAAAAGTTCAAAATATGCATTGTTTTAGAAATTTGAAAAATCAAAAAATGCATTGTTCCAGAAATTTGAAAAATTCAAAAATGCATTGTTTCAGAAATTTGAAAAATCCAAAAATGCATTGTTTTGAAAATCCAAAAAATGCATTGTTTTTAAAAAAAAATTCAAAACGGCATTGTTTCTAAAATCCAAAAAAAAAAAATATTAAAAAAATCAATCCTAAAATGCATTGTTCACACTCACTCTCCAGTGCAAAGTGCAAAACAATTTCCGAATCCCCTTATTGCAAATCCACTTGACACGCCTGCAGCTCGCATTTTAATTATTAACCCCGACCGGCCGTGTTAATTGAATAAGCTTATTCCGTTCGAATTTAATTACACATCACGTGAGCAGAGCAACCAGTTTAAAGCCAAACCACTCGAAACGAAAACACAACCAACGTCGCGCCGTCCTAATCCCCCATTCGTACAGCACGTTCTGCATTCTGCGCACCCCCAGTTCCAGTCCGGCTTTCTTTACCCCCCTCTTTTCACCTCGCTGCTCTGTGCTCTGTGCTCTGTGTAGTGTCACGACTGGCCTTTGGCGTCCGGGGTGGACAAAGTGGGCCCCCGTGCAGAGTGATTAGCCTTTTTGCAGCCATGGGTGACCGTGATAAATGGGTCATGCGAGGTTGGTTTGTTTTGGGTTTTGCTTGTAATTGGGTGTGATGGTGTCGTGTTTTAAGAGGGGGGTTTGTGTTTTGGGGGTGATTTAATGTCACCTGGATCGGTGGTTGGGCGTGTTGGGTTTCATTTCATTTCATTTGGAGGGAATGTTTGGGAGATGAGGGTTTTGGGACGTTTTTCAATGGTTTTGGGACGTTTTTCAATGGTTTTTGGACGTTTTTAGTCGATTTTGGTTGGTTTTTGTTTGATTTTTGGAGATTTTTATTGGTTTTGGTTGATTTTGTGACGTTTTTAGTCGTTTTTTGGACTTTTTAGTCGATTTTATGAGGTTTTTAGTCGATTTAGTCAATTGTTAGTCGATTTTTAGACGTTTTAGTCGATTTTAGGACGGTTTTAGTCGATTTTTAGACGTTTTTAGTCGATTTTTAGACGTTTTCAGTCGATTTTAGGACATTTTTAATTGATTTGAGACGTTTTTAGTCGGTTTTGTGACGTTTTTGTTGATTTTGTTAGTTTTTGTTAGTTTTTGTTGATTTTGTGACGTTGTTGTTGGTTTTTGTTGATTTTGTGACGTTTTTGTCGGTTTTGTTTAATTTTGATGACTTTTCTATTCATTTTGGTTGATTTTTTGACATTTTTAGCCGATTTTGGGAAATTATTGGTTTTGGGAGGTTTTTGTTTGATTTTTGGAGATTTTTATTGGTTTTGGTTGATTTTGTGACGTTTTTAGTCGTTTTTTGGACTTTTTAGTCGATTTAGTCAATTGTTAGTCGATTTTTAGACGTTTCAGTCGATTTTAGGACATTTTTAATTGATTTGAGACGTTTTTAGTCGGTTTTGTGACGTTTTTGTTGATTTTGTTAGTTTTTGTTAGTTTTTGTTGATTTTGTGACGTTGTTGTTGGTTTTTGTTGATTTTGTGACGTTTTTGTCGGTTTTGTTTAATTTTGATGACTTTTCTATTCATTTTGGTTGATTTTTTGACATTTTTAGCCGATTTTGGGAAATTATTGGTTTTGGGAGGTTTTTGTTGATTTTGTTTGATTTTGTGACGTTTTTGTTGGTTTTGTTTGATTTTGTAACGCTTTTGTTGTTTTTGGTTGATTTTGTCACGTTTTTATTGGTTTTATTTGATTTTGTTGGTTTTGTTTAATTTGGCCGGTTTTGTTTGCTTTTCAAAAGTCTTTATTTAATTTTGTCACGTTTTTGTTTGATTTTGTCGATTTTATGACGTTTTTCTCGGTTTTGTTTGCATTTTTTTTTTGCATTTTGTTGCCATTTTTCTCTTGTCTTTTCCACTCATAATTGAGGACAGAAATGAAAATTGAAATAAAATATTTTTCTAGGACGAATCCAATAATAACAATAATAATAATAATAACAAAAATAATAAATGGATAAATAAATAAATAAATAAAAAGTCAATTTATTGCAAAATGAAACGCATGCAGTAAAGAAATTGGAAATATTTATAGTCATCACTCAAAGACGGCAGCAATAACAATTGGGATGAAAAATAATGTCAAGTTTATTCGAGTTGGGCAATATTAAAGGGACAGATATTCAGTCATATTGATTGTGGATTTACAAATCATCAAATTGAATCATGGGATTCACTGGAATTCGCAACAAAATTTGCTCCAAAAATTGCTAACGTTGCTAGTGATTTGCTGTAACGTGATGTAATTTCAGATGATTTTTTATGATTTACAGCTGATTTTCTACGATTTGCAGCTGATTTTCTGTGATTTGCAGCTGATTTTCTGTGATTTGGTGGATGTACAGCTAGATTAGCTAAGGATTGGTGGATTTTTAGTTAATTTGATGGATTTTCAGTTAATTTGATGGATTTTTAGTTAATTTGATGGATTTTCAGCTGATTTGATGTATTTTTAGCTGATTTGGTTTGATGAATCTGCAACTACATTAGCTAAGATTTGATTGATTTTCAGCTGATTTGATGGATTTTTAGCTGATTTGATTTGATGGATCTGCAACTACATTAGCTAAGATTTGATTGATTTCAGCTGATTTCATGGATTTAGAAGTGATTTGATGGATCTGCAACTACATTAGCTAAGATTTGATTGATTTTCAGCTGATTTGATGGATTTTTAGCTGATTTGGTTTGATGGATCTGCAACTACATTAGCTAAGATTTGATTGATTTTCAGCTGATTTGATGGATTTTTTAGCTGATTTGATTTGATGGATCTGCGACTACATTAGCTAAGATTTGATTGATTTCAGCTGATTTCATGGATTTAGAAGTGATTTGATGGATCTGCAACTACATTAGCTAAGATTTGATTGATTTTCAGCTGATTTTATGGATTTACAGGTGATTTGATGGATCTGCAACTACATTAGCTAAGATTTGATTGATTTTCAGCTGATTTCAGGGATTTACAGCTACATTAGCTAAGATTTGGTTGATTTTTAATTGATTTGATGGATCTGCAATTCCATCATGAATTAATTGATTTACAACTGATTTCAAGGATTTACAACTACATTAGTTATGATTTGATGGATTTACATGTAGAATATTTATTTTTTGATAGATTTACATGTAGAATATTTATTATTTGATGGATTTGCAGGTAGATTAGCTATGATTTGATGGATTTACAGGTAGATTAGCTATGATTTGATGGATTTACAGGTAGATTAGCTA
>JAQFXT010002821.1:0-10848 GCA_034683725.1 Strigamia crassipes
AAAACCGTTCAATAAATAAATCTCTAAGTTTCCATTTTAAATTTAAAAGTAAAAATAAAAATAAAAATAAAAATAAATAAATAAATTGGGACTGGGTACATTTTTACCAGAGACTAACGAGAGCGCCACGTAAAGCAACGAACGAAACTTTTTTGGATAAGGGCACAAAGGTCTCGAAGAGGCCCTCCTCTGGATCGATATATTACGTCAAGATTGGAGGCAGTTCGCTAATTTGTCAAGAGCTATCCGTTTCAGCGGTGCGAAAAGCAATTGGCAGCTCCGTTCTGTCAGCATCTTCCTTCCAGCATTTCACAATAGAAGTGAACATGGACTTGGAATACAAAACAGACAGAAAAAAAAGAAACTAAAATGGTTTTTGCCATTTATTTTTAATAAGTTATATATAAAACATTAACCATTGCACTTTTTGTGATTTCCATGTTTTTAATCCCAATACTCGGTGCAAATGTTGAAGTAAATGCACCGTTTTCATTCCGAAGTGATAAATGGAATAAATTATATTCGACTGAATAAATCGGGTGGTGAAAGTTGTCAACTTGATGTATTAGACATGCGGGACTATACATTCTGCAGTGAAATGGTAAAGGGAAATGTTTTAAAGGAATATCTGATTTGTCAATTCCTCCGAGGGTAACTGACTAAGAAATATATATGAAGTAGCAAGTAGTGACATGGCAGTTACGAAAAAAAAAGAAATCAAAGATGAAGGTATACAAGAGAAAAAAAGAAAGAAAAAAGAAAAACAAATTGGCACACAATTAAGAGTAGCAGCAGCAGCAACTTCATAAAAAAATAAGGAAAAACTACTGGGTTAACAAGAAGGTTTGTGAAATAAAAAGAGTAATGTTTTTAGTAAAGCAAAAAAAAAAAATGGTAACGTGTTAAAACATTTTATTTTTTTTAAATAGAAAAAAAAAAAAAAAAAATAGAAAAAGATCGTTTTAAGGGGTTTCGGGAAAAAAAGAAAATCTAGCAAATTCTGTTGTTCTGCAGTGTTGGGTTTAGTATCCTGTGGGCTTTAAAGGTCTTTTTATTGACATTTTTTACCTTTAACAGCAGTTTAGGTGTTGGTGAGAACAATTTAGAATCCTTTGCTTGACCTCAAGAGTGTACTAAAACCTAGTTGTAAGGAGATAATTAAGAATTCCGGCAAGTGTTGTACAGTAGGGAACTATTCTGGTGTAAGGCAACTAGTATAGTAGTAAACTTAATACATTTTTTTTTAGGGAAAGACACAGTTTCAGCCGTTTGGGATTTGTGCAATCACGTTTTAGTTACTTCTATAATTTCCTTTTTGTAATACGGCGGGTGTGCAAAACCTTTTAATGTCAATCGCCCATAAAACGTAATACACAAATGCGATTTAATGTATTGAACACAAAAAATGCATGAATTATCAGATAGAGAATACAAAAGGTAAATTAACGCAGAAAACGCAAAAGATAGCGTGTGAAAAGGCGCTGAAACTGTACATCCAGCATCTGGATATTGCAAATATGGTTCTGGGATTTAGATAATTCCAGATTTATTTGCAGTTTCAGTGCAAATGCACACATGTTGCATAAAAATGCAAGTTGCAGAGATGAGATTTTGGATGGTACTGCGTGGGTGGTGTTGTCTGTTGTGTCACATTTCCCTATATTCAGTGTGAACACATGTGCGAACCAAGCAGTCCTAAGCTTAACTACTTTTCAGCACTGTCAAAAAAGTCAGAAACAATTCTCTTCGAACTAACACTTATACACCTCTGACAATGACAACAAGTTAAAGAGAAAAAAAAACCAAAAAAAAAAACACAAAAAAAAAAAAAAACCTCCCCGGCCACCAGATAACAACCCACCTGTATAAAAGTGGTATATCACATCTCAACATGTGACAATAGAGATAAAAACCAAAATCCCCTCCCCCACCCAGAACAAACATTTAAAAAAATTATAATCATTTTTAATCCAACAACAAATAAAAACAAATTTAAAATTATTTTTCATCGATTCTAAGCACTTTATCAGTGCCGAATGTTCGACCAATTTGTCACTTCATTTCTTTTAATTTATGTAAATTTGTTATTACGCCAATTAAAATTTTTCTCTCACTCATCAGTGGCATTGAGTGAAAATCATTTATGCAAATTTCTGAATAACAAATCCAATCTCCACTTTCATCAGATAAAACTTTTTTCACTTTCAAAACTAAAACGTGCTTCTCCAAATAAAAGCAAAACATTCAACGCCAATATTATCTCTTACTTCAAACAACTTTCAATTTTCTTGCTCGGATTAAGTCATTCGCTTAATTTAATCGACATCCAACTCTCCCCCCAACAATAATAAGAAAAAAATATCCAGCCTCTCATCAGTGGACAGCTTAGTTGAAATACTCTCGTGCTACTTTTATGGTTCTCGACTCAGAATTATGGTGTGGTTAGCCAGAAGCTCCGAGTAAATCCAATACCACTTGATTGACGAAGGGTCAGCATGGCACAAGTAATGTATCTGCTCGAATGGTGACGAAGGACAAGTTTATCACGCAACCAGTTAGGTGTAGATGGAGTCTGAGTCACATGATATAATGTCAAACTCGGATGGACCGTTCTTAACCGATTCATTTCCTGTTAATTTCCTTAAAGAAGCGTCATATATTCCGAGCACGAGTGTTCCATTTACTTTTGTACAATCGAATTGCTTTTTTGTCCTTTATTCAAAAATCCTACAATACAAGCTACGGGAAATCTTTACGTGGAAAATTTAGTATTTTATTAAATGGCGAAAGAAAAGAAAAAAAAGTTACCATTTACCTATTTTTTTAGGTGAAATAAGATGGTAGAACTTCTGATTGCACTAGGACTGATGATGTGGTTGTTTACACCGAATCCAACCGTACACAGTATACACATCAAGTAGAATACGATAAGGTTAATCTTCTGGGCTTTTTTTTTTCCACTGCGTTGCTTGAACCTGCTTATCACTAAAAGACAATTGCACAAAATGAGCGTCTTAATTCTCAGCACAAAAAAATTCACCAATCGAAAATAGTAACTAGAAAAATGTAATTTAATCAGAGTTTCGTTTCAGCATTATTTTTTTTTTTTTGTATTATTTCTCCTTAAAACAGACTGTCACTTGTCAGTTGTGTTGACGACTTTCTTGAGGAATAAGGACCCAGAACTAGGAAAACATGGGATTAACATGTCAGATGTGTATCAGTTAATATTTTAAAAGATTTATCAAAACAACATCTTGACTTTACCACAATTTTTCTATTTTCTTTGTAGTCGCACCACCAAATTGTAAGCAGTTTAATTAAACATAACTTCCAACACCAAAAGAATAATATTTATTCTTTAAAAAAAGAAATTGGTGCAGCTTATCTTCATTAAAAACAAAATATTAAACTAAGCCCCCTTTTTCTCTCCTCTTTTTTTGTTTGTTTTTGAACTGCGAGCTAATTACATTGGAAGCTGTTGCCAATTTTGCTGTGAAAATTGCGTCGAGTTTTGTAAATACCATCAAATGATATTGGTGAGTGGAGGCTTTATACTCTTAAGCCTGAAGCAGAGAAATACACACGGTTCGGTATTGAGAAAAGAGAAGAGCATTTTTTTTTTTTTCTACTGGCTGGATGTGTTGTTGGCATCAGAAGAAAATTGCTTCTAAATGCTCAACATTTAACGAAAAAAAGCCCGAGACTAAACATACAAAATAAAATAAAATTCTATAATAAAAACAACTTATAAAATTAACAACTTTAAAAAAAAAAATGTTCAATTACGAATACAAATTTTTTATTTCATTTTGTATTTTTTAGATCAGCCTGCTTTCAAGTTTCACTTGCAAGTGATGACATGCGTTCCAATAAATTTAACTCAGCTAGTTTTTGCTTGACAAACATTTTGAGTCATCTATCCATGCATGCAACATTAGAAGTTGAAAAACATGCGCACTGAGAGAAATCACTTATGCTGCACAAAGAAAAAAATAGTAAAAAAAAAAAAAAATGTTTTTTCACTCTCCTTCTCAGCTGTAAGATCTTCCTAAATCGATTTCTCATATGTCTTGTGCCAAGATTACAAGCCCAAGGATATTATTAAGTTGCATATTCCTGCTAACGTTTCCACTTCTTTCACAACTTTTTTCCCCCCTTTTCTAAGGCGTCTCACTTCTGGATGTTGTTTCCTAGTGCATTTCCTTGGGCTATTGAAATTTAACTTTCTCAACAAAACTGCACTTAAAACTGCCACTATCATCCCACACTAAAACTAAAAAATACCCTCTAAAACTAACTTAAACCCTTAAAAAGGCAGGTCGTTACACCAGCAGCAGTGACACTTTGCGAGACACGAGTGTCTTGGCGTCCATGTTTTATATTCTTTTTTGATGCGTTACTTATTTAAAATAAAAAGAAGAAAAAAATTCATGTTTCAAACACATCGTACGCAAGTCGTAATAAATATCGGACTTTTCGCAAAGTGAATCAAATTCGTTTACACAACGGTTGTTAAATGCAGATTTTATTCCTCTTACACCGTTTTAGTTCATTGATATTAAGTTAGTGGCGAAATTGATTGAATCTGTTGAAAACAGATGAGAAGGGGGGGAGTCCAATCATGGGTACGGGATGCATTGCCTTTTTCTCCCCTCTTTCCTTCGTGGATTCAATTAAATTTTCAATTCACAAATGTTGGTGAATGTGTGTCTGTGTGTGTGAAAGTAATAACGCCTTTTTCGTCTTCTCAAACTGCCTATAGTTTCCCCTTGACTGATTTTGTTGAAATGAGTTGAGCTTTTGTCGGCTGTGTATCTTCCTTCTCCAACTTGCACACACGGACGAAAATACAACTGATGAAAAGATGCTTTTTTTCTGTCTATTGCAATTGACAATTTTTATAATTGATGGAGACGGCAAAAAAAAACTTAATGAGTTTTCAGATCCAATTATACTTGAGTCAAACACAAAATGTATTGAAATTGTCGCCTGCAGTAAATATCAGTTTATCTTAAGCTCGTCATTTTTTTCTTCCCTTGCATTTTTGTTTCAGTTGCAGCACATTTTTGCAACTATACCAGTTGTTTGTGATCTTGCCAGTCTGTAAAGTAAACTGTATGCGATGGCCAAAGTTTATTAAAGTGAGATATTTGTGATGGTGCAATGATGCAATATCAACAAAAGAAAAAACAAAGCATATTTTTGCTTGTTCAAGCAAGATGCGAAAGAAAAAGCAACAAATTTAGAAAACAATTGCGAGTCCACCATTAAAAAAAATAAATAAAAAAAGAAGAAGTCAATGCATCACAAATTCCCTACAATAATAAAAATAATAATGTACAACCTGATAATATAAAAAAAAAATGTAAGATGAGCCTTGATTTTTATATCTTTTTTTGTTCAGTCGTAAGCTGTTATGCGCGAACTGTTCAACATAAAACTGTAATAGTCAATGAAATTGCTTCATGTTAATATAGATCGCAATTTAAAAATGCGTTGCATGCAGCAGCATTAAATCGCTCCGAGAGAATCTTCCAATTAATGCATGTCGAAAAACTATAATAACATGACCCCCGTAAAAAAAATGCACTTTCTTAACAACTTAATATGCTGAAGTGGCTCGGCAACACTACAAGCATGCAGCATGCTGTCCCAAGCTTAAAGTCATTTCAACACAAAGGTTTGGTGAATCAATTGACAGCACTTCACTATCTGTCTTTAACCCTTTAAACTCGAAATCAACCGCTAAACTGTTTGTTCGCACGCAAAAACCCTCTTTGACTCTTTATATTTTAAAGTCCGCAACACAACACTTAAAACAATTATTTATTTAACCAATAATTAAGAAAATTACGAAAAATTCATTAATGTTGTTATTGTTGTTGCATCAAAGAGATTTATTGAGAAACCAAGTAAAAGCGGCTTTGTTTTCCTAAGAAATCATCCATTTTTAATCAAGTCGATTTTGAAGCTAAATAAGCGAGCAAATTACTTAAATCTTATTAAGGTCATAAATAAATTATTTAAACTAATTACACGATTTTAAACACGGAATATTACTTTTATGGAGAAATCGTGTCATGAACCCAATATAATTCAATTTACTATTTGATTATTGACCAAAATACCTTATCAAACTCAACTAATTAACTAAAAAAAGTATAAAAACTTTATAAAAATAAAAAAAAAATAAAAATAAAAAAAAAAAAATTTTCTCTATCAAAATATTTCACAACGATCAAGATAAACTTCTTGAACAAGTTCTCCAACCGTAGGCGTTTTCAATTGGTCAGTGGACACTGCCCCAACTGATAAACTGCTCCCAGATCTCGTGCATCTAACAAACTAATAAGAAAATAGTTGACCCAAGGCCATTATTTGACGCAACAATTTTTAATTTTACATAAATCTCCCATCTTGCTAATTAGTTTTTCGTTTTCCGTTACAAAAACCATTCCTTATTAATCAAGCATCACGTCGTGTATCAAGATAAACATTTTTAAAACTTTCGTATCAAAACACTTCTATTAATAATTCATTAGAATATGTAAACCTCAAGTTGCAAATATCATTCGTATGTTTATCTGTATTACGCTTGCATTCTGTTTTTGCTTTTCTCCCGTCCTCACTCATAAATCGTGCCTTTTTGCCAACTCCCACAGTGGCATAATCTAAGTCATCCATCTTGACACGATCTTCGCGCATATAAAATCCAGAGATATTTCAGCACTTCTAACTTTATCTCGCTAAAGCAACTTCAAATCTCCAGACTTAGTTTTTTACCTTCTTCCTTTTCTGTCCTATCTTTTCCGCAACATTATTATGACTACTGTATGTCACGCGACTGTGACGGTTGGACCACCTCAGATATGACTATGCATACGATAGAATCCCCACAGTATTGTCGATATTTACAACTAAGCCTGTATCTTGCATTCTCGCCCGTATAGGTTTTAGTTGTTGGTCTTTAAGAAAAGTCTGTAGTGTGATATCTCTCTTCCACAGCTGTGGATGTTAAAGCAACCCTCTCAAGATGAGTTTCAAGATGTCATTACGGTTTGGCGCTTAGTTATCTGAACTGGATTAAGTAATTGGTCCACTTTAATGGCTAGTGAATAACTTGTCGGGTTACAAATCGCCACTAGCAACATTAAAAATAGAATTAATTAAAGTGACCACCAACAATTTTTTATTTATTTTTATTAATATTAACACTTTAAAATTTACTCTTAAAACTTAACGACGTGATTTACTGGCGTGACAGCTAATCTTTTTCTCGGCGATTTTGATGCGGCGCTAATCCAATTAGTTAAGACAAATAGTGCTAATTTGCCGTGGCGCCAAATCCGGGGCAGCCCTCATGCGCGGACATCGCTTTAATCACTGTACGCTATGTAAAAGAAACAATACATCCGGCTAAAGTTCTCAAAAGCGAAAAAAAATCTTAATTTTGTGTCGAGTACTGCCACAACTGCAAGTTACGATAACTCAATTCAGCCCGTAGAGAGGTTATGATTCAGTTCAATATCGACATGTTAAGTCAACAATAACCAATACGATTTTCTGCCGTATTTGCTTCGCTTATTTATTTTGTCCGAGATGAGTGTGGCCTCTGTGGGCTAGTTGGCGCTGGTGATTCATCATTCGCCAATCGATGTACATTTCACACCTTTCAACAGCTGATTACTGTCAAACCTGACGATAAGATGTGGTAAATTAATGAATTTATGTTGTTGATGACTAATGAAACAATTTACTTTGTTGGCAGATTAATTTGATGTTATCAAGTCATCGTGCGAGGTTAACTTTAATCGAATATAAAAATTTAATGAATAATATTCCTCCAAATAAGAATTTGACATCAATTTTTCTTCCCACCTTTCTTTATGCTTCATTGCTTAAACTGAATGGCAGATTGGGTATACGTTTCTACACTGGTTTGCACAAATACAAACCTTGTAATTTCTTTTTTTTTTCTTCCAATTCTTGGCATCGGTTTTTAACTGAAAGTTTTTGCAAATGTGAAATCGACCCATTGAAAAAGATTATTTATTCCATACATTTGCTGACTACACATTTCTGCATAAGTTGGTGCTAGAATAATCTAAAAGGAATTATTATTAACCGCTGAAGTAGAAATATTCTACCAAATAAAAGAAAAAGAACTGCGCTGCATTTTGTACATTAACAAAAACCTATAGCCAAACAAAAATCATTTAAGTTTATCCTGTTGAAACACACTGCGACATCTACTGTGTAAAACCCCAAGTCTTGAAAATGCCCAACATCACCGTGCTACCATCTGCTTTCAGATTTTGCTATTGTGAGCACGGTTTGGCGCTGCAGTTCAGCTGGAGCTCAACTATTGTATTTTTTAAATCCTCCATTTAATACTACTTTTTCAATTGATCTCTGTGCTTGGCGTTCCATCACAGTTTTACCGTTTTAAGGTAAAACGGGTCTTCGGAAGGAAAGTATGCATTAAAATTTACAGGTCGATGCAGAATAAATCTGGATTAGTTAAATATACACAAGAATGTCTCGGGCCTCGGGTTCCATTGTTCGCTATTGGTCAGGGTTGACCCGTGCGGCCAAGGTCATAAAAATATCGTTAAAAATTACTAAAATCGTCGGAAGAAAAGAAAATAACAATTTTTTTTTTATCTTTAGTGTAACTTAATTGTCGTCTAAGAACGAAAACAATAAAAATCATTCTGGAGGTCCCTTAAGTCGCTTGGCCTCAGGTCATAACGAGTGCTAATCCAGCCCTAGTGTGTGTGTGTGTGTGTGTGTAAAACGTCCACACACAACTAATTAACCATTTGCAATATTAAAAAGCGTTATTCCAAAGCTTTCAGAGAGATTTCAAACGCTAATGGCATATACACTACTATACTACCACATTTATTTTTATTTTTTTGTAATTTTTATCTTTTTTCCCGATTAAAGTAAGAATTCTGCTCTGGAAAACCCAGGGTGTTTACATAGTGACAGTTCTCCAGAAAATATGAGGCGATATGACTTCATAAAATTTGGCATTAATCATCCACACGTGTGTTTACATTTCGTGCAAGTGGATTTTTGCTTTTAGGTTCTGATGCGCATATTGAGCATGTTTACTGACAATATTTCTAATAATGTTTGCCCTGTAGATATAAGAATGCAAATCTGCTCCCCTCAAACTTATGAATATCAAGATATTCATATGGCCTAGGACTATTAACCCAAGATTAACCCCTGAAAACAAAGTTCAGTTTTAAAAGAAAAAACAAAAAAAAAACACTGTAATAGACCCCCAAGCCTATTTAGGATTAACAATTTTACACACACTACACAAGACAATATTCTCTTTGTAACTGCACCACTCAGGCCGAACTTCGCTGCAACACATCCCGTGTTCTAATAAATCAAAATTTCTCTAGATATTGACAACTGGCATCAATTTGCTAAAAAAAAAAAAAAGATTACTCAATTGTCCATTAAGCATAGTAAAAAGTGATGTGATTGCATCAAAAAATCCTAGTGTTAATTTCATAATTTGAGTCCCTGACTCGCTGACAGCGACCTACATCATTGACCTATTTGGGGTTTCAAGGTTCATTTATGCATTAAAAATGGTTCACATGATGTCACTGCGAATTGATGTCCCGAATGAGGCAAAATCCTCCAATTTTTGATGGAATATTTCGGCACTCAATTATGTAGCAATGATAACAATTTCAATCCTTTAAAAAAAAAATTTTTGCTTTTGGTTTTTCCCATTACATCACAGCAAAATTGACATCACACTAATGCCCGATTTCATTAAAGGTTTGGCGATTAAGTTTTTTTAACTTCAAATAACTAACAACTTATAACTTACAACTAATAGATATAAATTATAAGTTGTTAATCACGTTTATACATTCAGAATGTAACTTATAAAAACAAATTATAAGTTATAAGTTATTTAAAATTAAAAAACGTCTTTTCTAAATTTCTAGTATTCACTATCGTGTCTTAATTTACAATGAATTTAACCAGACATACAATTTTATACATACAATTTTATAGTTAATTACCTTCAGTTTTAATTTTAACAAAGGGTTTCAACAACGGTCATTACAAATTGACAAATATAATTTATCAGCAACCCCGATTCCAAAGTATCAACGAAACTGCTTTTGTTTACAACTGCTAACAGCAATCCCGCAGTAAACTAGAATGATTTCACTTCCCTCCTAACCTTGAAACGTCCAAAAAAAAGTTTACAAAATAAATACCAGCTCGCATCCTGGCTTCACTTTCACTGTCTGGCAAGCAATGTATGTCAGTAGGACAAAATACCTAGCAAAGCTTTAAAATAAGCCAGCGAAGTGAAATTGCATTAGTTTTAGTTGTATTTCTGTCGAGGAAAAACTTTTTTTTCCATTTGCTGCTTCCAGTGGTTTGTGATGTATGTGTATCCGTACAGAATTACTCCGATGCTTCTGCATTTCTTAGCGTACATTGGAAAGCCGGCCGATACGGTGCAATTTCGAGGTTAGTTATATTTCCCGCATTTACTTTTTCAATTTTTAAAGTGATTCATTTTTTATATAACTCAACAACCGCTAATAATTTTAAATTAGGTGTTTAAACGTTTTTAAGTGCTGATTAGAGGTATTTAAAATCCTGTTTTAGTTGTTTATCATTCATTGCTGCGACCGGCATGAGCAGAATAAAAAAATGCCCGACTACAGAGCGTTCGGTCATCAAAAAGGCTCCTACAATTGTATCGGGCAGATAGATAAAAGTCCTGTCTTGATTAGAACATTTGCCATTCAAACCACATAATTTGGTATTAGCAGATTAGATATTTTTCCA
>JAQFXT010002822.1:0-10846 GCA_034683725.1 Strigamia crassipes
GGTTAAGCGTGCGCGGATAGGAAGCCGTCTCACAAAATAAAATAAATAGATTGAACACGTTTGACTTTGAGCGCTGACTATTTGGTCTACCACTATTTTCCATTTAGTTACATCCAAGGCGCCCAACGGACCACCGTTTCGTTCTTATAAGTCCCTGAAATTAATTATTTCTAAAAACTATTGTTAAGCAGAACTTCTGTCGTGACAAAGTAAAAACCCGGATCGCCGCAAGTTTTAGCACGGTTTTAGCACAACTATCATTGTAAGGTAAAATTGTAGGAAGATCCCAAACACATTTTAACAGTTTAACACCTTGAATAGTAAAAATATATATTTATTTTTCAATGTTACTGATTTCAACTTTGTAGATGAGATATGTGTTGGATTTCGGAACGACTCTTCATTGTTCGAGTTTCAAAGCAATGGTGTTGTGTGCTTGCTACAATAACACATTGTAAAGTTTTCACTTTTACGGCCCGTAGAAATGATTACGTTACAAACGCACTGATGGGAAAACTCAGCAGTTGCAGGTGGACCAGGACCAGTGGATGGCAATTTGGAATGTTTGTGGTGTGGACCTCACCGGGGCATTATGGTCAGAACACTGAGCATTTCCAAAACGAAATAAAAGTTGAAAAAAAATATAACAACGGTGTAATTTTTTTTCTTTTTTAGAATATGTAACATTAAATATGTTTATTGTTTTAAAAATATTTTGCCATTAATCTAAGCTATGAGTCATTACAATCTATGCGTGACGAAACAATTAAACTTAACGAATAAATTGCCACTAGAGGTCACATTAGTATTTACGTAAGTGTACAGTCACTTTCGAAACGCACAGGATAAACGTAAACTTTCAGCTTGTAGTAACAAACCATGAGTGATGACTTTATTTTCACTTATTTCTTTAATTATTATCAATACTGGCTGTCGCTTGCAGTCATTGGATTAGTGTCATTGTGGTATACGTAAGTACTGAACACACTTAATGACGGAATATTTTATTTGTCACATGCCATTTTTGCCATTTTAGGCAAGAAAACACTTATTATGCGATTGCATAATTATTAATAATTCCGGTATTTGCTTGAATAGAACATTTTAATTTTATGCAGACAAGTGTTTTATTCAAATTTTTTTTTTTTTTGTATCGAAAAATAATTATTAATTTGAAGAGGAAAGGGAAATTCTTTCAATTGCATTGCATTATAAATTTAAAAATAATCCACGTCCTTCAAGTTCTACAGTACGCTAGTGTTTGTCCAAGGTTGGGTGCATTACTTTGGTCCCGGTACTCAAGTAATTGCTATACTTTTTTTTAAAAAAAAACCACGTACTGGTAGCTGAAAAAAAATAAACAAATGCACGTGCAGGGCCATGGTTTTTTTTTCTAACTTGTAAGTACAGTCACCAACTTCAAATCACAGTCAACTAAGCTTCCAAATGGCTCAGTAATGCAACTCCTTTATGGCGGTTGATGACAGGGCTGGACTGGCCCAGCTGCAAAAATATTTAAACTAATTGTTAGGAATTGTTAGGAAAAAAAAGAATAAAAATGCCAAATTATGCACAAGACTGCCATTTAAATGTTTGAATTTGCAACAATCCTATCATTTTGCAATGCTTGGGTTTGAGATTATAATGACTCAGTTTTGCGAGAGGACTCGTACCACAATTAGTTAAAATACTTTTGCGATTTGGAAAGCTACCGGGAATTTCCAGGTACGAAAGTTTTTCCCAGTCCAGCTCTGGTTGATGACATTACTCTCATCAACCAGTGGGATGGTACTTCTCTATAAAAGGGTTAACTTCCTGTCGGGACAAAAGTCTTACAAGACCAATGCAAGACGACGAGGGTCTTGGCAAGGTAGAAAGACAATAAGGTAGCGCTACCCCGTGATAATTTTACACACAAGCCTGCAGCCAATACCATGAAATGACGTCACAAGCCTCTCTGGTTGCAGCCGGCATACAAAATCAATATTGTCTTTTTAATACCTTAGGTCTTGGTCCTGTAGCACTCTTGTCACCATGCTGGCATGTAGGGAATGGACAGTAACTGGTAGTACCATGATGGCACATGGATTGGTCAAATGACCCAAACGACCAATGACATATTGACCTCGCAATCTACTGGTTATCACAAACCGCACGATCAGCTTCTTGTTCAAAGGTGTATGGTGGAAACACTACACAAAAAATGTGAAAACTCATAAGACTTTAATCTCTAATCAACTGAATAAAGGTCATAGAGCAATTAAACCAGCAATAGTGCCTAATAAGTCTTGATTTGCCACTGTTACTTGTCACTAGATGTCACACTCATTATTTTGAGTTTATCGAGATTACAATGTTAGATATTGATACTGATATATCAGTTAATTGCATTGTGAAGTGACTTTAGCTGGAAGAACATCAAATAAGTGCACAAGAGAAAATATGGAGATCCTCAGTTACTTGTTTGATTATTATCAATTTTGGATAGGTTCTTTGTTTGGATTGATAGTTTTTTGGTACATGTGAGTATTTTTTGTTGTATACTTCACCATGAAATAGATGATATGATAGAAATTTTATATTGTATTGCATACACATGACTTTTACTTATCGTTTCTGCTGTCACAATTTTATCTTGATAAACTATCATGACTGGTTGAATATGAATTACCACTGCTTGACCCAAAAAACTAAAATTCAAAGTAGGAAATTTAACATGAGAAATAACTAGTCCACAAATATACCACATGTATTGCAATTGTTGTACAATTGGATTTATACATTTAAATAAGAAATACATCTGTAATATAATGGTTACTTTTATCTTCATGAGCAAATTATCTTATTTTTAACAGATACTTTACATGGGATTTCGATTATTGGAAAAGGCAAGGTGTACCTGGTGAAAAACCTCACTTATTTATTGGAACATTTAAACCAACATGGATATACGTAAGTTTTTAAACTAATTATTAATTTATGACAAATTATAGTTTTTCAATTTACAATTGAATTATCTGATATTCGGAAACGTTTTATTTATTTTTTAGACTTTGCAGGATCAAGATATGAAAGCAATGCGAAAATTTGGCCTTGTGCATGGGTAATCAAAATGGCAGAATCACAGTTTACATTCACAGAGATGGTGGACGTAGATACGCAGTGAAGCTACCATTTTTATAACTTTTATCATGTGTTGTTCAACATGATTGAAAGTAATTTATATTTCAGAGGATTCATTGGGGCTTTACCCATGTTGACTGTGTCCGATCCTGAGCTAGTGAGGCAGATACTGGTCAAAGATTTTGCTGCATTTCCAAATAGAAGAGCTTTTGGAAATATGGATAAAGATAAATATTTGGGAAATATGCTGTCGATAATGCAAGGTGATAAATGGAAAATGGTGCGAAACACACTTACTCCAACGTATACATCTGGAAAGTTAAAGCAGGTGATTGCACAAATGCTAATTGAAGAGTAGGATAGAGTTTAATTCCATTTTTAATACAGATGGTTGGTTTGATAGAAGAATGCTTGCAAAATTTGACAGTTTCTTTAAAAAGTTCAGCTGAAAATGGAGAACCAATCGAGTTTACTAGGTACGCCGCGCAATACTAAATTTTAATATGATATGATCGTGCAATAGGTGGAGCTGCGGTCTGATTATGGCCAATCAGACACAGGGACAGGGCAGACCAGAAGTCGCGTGCACGAGATCGCGAAGACGTCGAGAAGGCAGTCTGTTCTGCGACTCCACACGTGTAAGACCCTAGTGGTTTGTTTCCCGTGGTCGCAAGAGACCCGCCATAATGCACGACGAATTCTGGCTTTGTGTGCCCATTCTGGAGGCCACAGGGACCTGAGCGTCCTAGTCATGTGCGCCATGCGTTACTAGCGCATGGCGCAGTAGTAATCATAAGGAACTCGCTGGCCACGCAGTCCCCGATTGCGGGACCCACGGTCAGGACATTGGGATGGAGTTGAGGAACTCCATGCAACATGGAAATCACACCTAGGTACACTGACCCCTAGACAACAAACTTAATAAAAGGAAACTTACATTAAATAGTGCGTCTTTGTGTGTTTAATTGTATTTACCGTGGCCGTGTATTTACCCCTTGACCACATGGCGACCGTGACCAAACACTCATAGAATAAAATAAATGTTTTATTTTACTTTTTAGAAAATTTCCTGTGTTGACTTTAGATATAATTGCAAGTGTCGCATTTGGGATGAAAATCAATTGCATTGACAACCCTGATACTGAATTTGTTCAGAAAGCGCAAAAAGTTTTCCGCGGAAATGTTAAACTTTTTTATTTTGCAAGTACGTACGCAAACTAGAGATTTGGCAATAGCATTTTTATACCTATAAAAATGTAATTGCCAAACCTCTATTATATTAACTGTTATTTTTGAAAAATATTTGCAGTTATTTTTTCTTTCGTATTTAAATTTCTTCCAAATCTTATATCCAATCCATTCAAATACTTCGCCACAATTGCAAACCAATCAATTGATATGAGACTTAAAAACAAGGATGTAAGAAAAGAAATTGTTATTTAAACACATGTATACAATAACTACAAATTTTCTATTGCATTATTTGAATTAGTTTGCAAGAAAAGATTTTCTCCAAATCATGTTGGAAGCTGAAATCCCCAATGATGAGACAAAAGATGATCAATCAACTGGTCCTAAAAAAAGTAAAGTTTTGATTTAACTTTGATGTTTTTGGCAAAATATCAATGACTAGTTATTACAACTGACATAACAAAAGTCATTTTTTACAGCACTCACCAGAGATATTATTGTAGCACAAACTATACTTTTTATATTGGCTGGTCATGAAACAACAGCAAATACAATTAATTTTATGGCTTATGAACTCGCCATAAACCAGGACATTCAAGACAAACTAATAAAAGAAGTGGATGATGTCATGACAGAATCCAAGGTATACTAAATTATTCTAGACTTTTGTAAGTATTGACTTTTTAAATTAAATTTTAGGGCAAACTTTCGTACGAAGGAGTAGCATCAATGCGATATTTAGATATGGTTACCTCGGAAACATTAAGAAAATATCCTCCGGCTGTACGGTAAAGTTAGAATTAAATAACTAATTTTGAAAATTAATTTAGAGAATTAATTACTACTGTGTATTTAGTCTTGACCGAGTGTGTTCGGAAGATGGATACAAGTTGAATGGAATTACTATAAGAAAAGGAATGCCGATATCAGTTCCTGTTTACGCCATGCATCACAACCCTGCGTTCTATCCTAATCCGAATATCTTTGATCCCGAAAGGTCATTTTACTTTTATTTAAAGTTTTAATTACATATTAAATAAATAAAAACATCCAAACAGATTTTCCACAGAAATGAAGGCCCAACGACATCCATTCACTTACCTTCCTTTTGGAGAGGGTCCTCGAAATTGCATCGCAAAGAGATTTGCATTAATGGAAGCTAAACTCGTCATTGTGCATATGCTGTACAATTATCGTTTTCAAACTTGTGAAGAAACTGAGGTACATTATTGTTAATAACTTTATCAACATCTCAAAACAATTTCTATTAAAATTTAGTATCCTCTAAAGATGAACATAGGGACCGGTTTGCTGCAACCAAAGTCAGTGAAGCTTGTGTTGCAGAAAAGAGTGGACCAACCACATTTTGACGAAACCGGTTGAATTAAATCAATAAAGCAAAATAAAACTGCAAATAACTTTTTAATTGATGATTGTTGGAAATAAAAGATTTTATGGGTTAATAATTTTTTTAATATTTTATTGAAATGTATCAATTACTATGTTCACCCACCGATAGGTGAAAACGTAAACATGTACATGCAACGTGCAATCAATCACGTTGCACTAATGATAACGCCCAACATGCGTGATCTCATTTGGTCACTATATATCAGTGTCCATCTTGTTTTGTAAAATATAGTTACCTCAAAAACTACCACGCGTGTCAAGTCTCAATCAATCAACATAACGAGCATCCATGGATGATATTCACAGCATCCATCGATGATATTCACAGCATCCGCAATCAATCAAACATAATTAACAAAATATTTAAGTTTGGATTTGACTAACCAATGAGAATGCAAGATTGGACAAAGTTTTGAAGATTACTTAATTAGATTCAAAATAGAAAATTTGGTTGTAATTTTTGTGAGTTCAAATAATGTTCTGGGTTTGTAAAACTAGCTACTAGATGTCACTGACTGTGTCTTGTTTTAAATTAAAGAATTTATAGTGGTGCAACATCAGAATAAATTTTAACTCGTTGAATAAGTAGGTCAGGCATATTAATAATTTTGTTACTATAACTTTTTAATCTGCATGTGAGTAATTTTATAAATTTTAATATTTTAATTATAAAAACTTACTTATGTAAATTATTTTATTTTTACTCTTGCATTTAGCATGTGTGAGGTCACACATCCTCATGTATATTCATGTTACATAACCAAAAAACAATATTTGTTTTCGAGATTTTGGTTTTTGTTTAATTTCTTTCTAGAAATTATTGGTGGAAAAACGAAACAAAATTCAATTTTAGACTGAAAATTTTTGTTTCTCGTCTTTGAAAATAATTTAAACTTTTATCCACTATCCCTTTCCCATCCAAAATTACTTTAAATATTTTATGTGATTTTCTTTTTTTGATAAACTACAGTAAAATGTGTAATTCACTAAAATTTGTGATAAAACCATAATGGAATAACTAAAGTTAACGAATTAATTGTCACTAGATGTCGCTGGTGGAGCATTGCTCAGTCACTTTTAATTTTCTCGAACTAGGTCAAATGAACTTGAGCTTGTAACCACAAAACATGGATGATGGCATTATTTCCACTTATTTCTTTAATTATTATCAAAACTGGTTGTTGCTTTCCGTCATTGGATTAGTGACACTGTGGTATATGTAAGTATTGAACACATTTTTATGACAAAATATTTTATCTCTTCTTGCCATTTTTGCTATTGGAGGGGGACAAGTAAACACTTAATGTGATTGCACAATTATTAATAATCACGTGTTTGAAGAAATTTCTTAGGATGATATTTAGATTTTATTCATGCGCATTAGGTATTCCAATTCTGTTTTGTATAGGAAAATAATTTTTAATTGGAAGAGAAAACGGAAGTTGCAATTGTATAATAAATTACAAATCATCAAAGGGGCACAGTATGACCTTGATCGAATACACTATTGAAAGATCACAATAAAAGAATGCTGTTTGTTACGATACGAGATGTACCACGTTAGATTATTTTAAACAAAAAATAAAGCTAAAGGAAAAAAAGCGGCAGAATTTGAATTTTTTGTGAGGTGTCAAGCAGTGTGGGATTTATTACAAAAAAATCAATACCAGTACAGCAGAGCCCGAAATTTCATTTTGAAATGCTCCCATGGGTACCCACCGATGACAAACGCCAGGGTTCCACCCACCCACACCCACCTACGGCCCAGAATTTTTCTCGCCAGACCACCCATACCCAAATACACAAAATCTCGTTTTATTTACTGGCAAATATCGAGATTTGAACGCACAAACATCAGATCGTTGAAGATGCTGGGTTTCAGGTCATTTCGCTTCTTCGTCAGCTTGTTGCCGGCATCAGAAAAGTTGTTTTCAGACTTCGAGCTGGTGGCCGTCACGCAAAGCATTGACCTTGCGACACGCGCAATAATAGGAAACAGTGTAGCGCCGCGTAGCTTCCACCACATCAAGACATAGAATTCGGCCATGTTTTTTTTGCTTTGTGGCATCAGTGTCTTGACGGCGGCAACAACTTCTATCATCTCTGCGGCTGAAACCTTGTAAGCCAGGTAGCCAACATACTCGACCCTCGCTCGCACTTCGAAGTTGCGAAGGCAGCCAGCTTCGGCGACTGGTTCCATGTTGTAGTCTGTGTCGTCGTCGATGTCATACAGCGACTGCGACGGGCACTGCTTCTTGGCCGGCGGCGACACACACTTCTGCTCCCACAAGTCCTGTGAATTGCTGTCCTAATTTTGTTCATTTTGGCTTTGAGAAGGTCCTTTGCGCGTGCGATCTGAGTGTCTTGGATTCCCAGCCCCTGCAACTTGTTTTTCATGATCAAGTCGAGCAATGTAGCCAGGATGTGGATATCCTGCATCTCAAACTTCTGTTTGAATATTGGCATAACGATGTTCTTCAGAGCGACTATTGATGTCGAGTACTTGAAGTCCAGATTGTCTAGCTTCAAGCGTTCCAGGGTCGCATGGTGCCAGAATGCAACTTTGTGTATAGTTGGCTGCTTGAACTGCTCGAGATCCAGCGTTGCGTCCTGAAATATCTGCAAGAAGTCGATAAGTTGCTTCAGTAGATTTAGGTTAATGTCATTGAGCTTTGGGAGTTTGTACTGAGTACAGTCAGTACTACCCAAGATAGAGAGACAATAAGGTAGCACCCTTCCGCGGTTTGCTGCTATTAGCTGCACAAAAAATCGTCACAAACCTCTGTTTGTAACAGAATGATCACGACAATGAAAGATTTCCACAGCGTACAGTTCTAAACAAGTAAATAACAAAATTCCAGGAAGAAAGTGTAACATGAGTTGTTTTTATGGAAAAATAAAAAAATTTAAATTTAAAATTTAAATTTGCAGGTTATAGCACATTGAATAAACGAAAGATAAAATTAAATTGGTTTTGGAGTTTCTATTCAATTTTTTTCAACAATAAACAACACAATGAGGCATTTTCGTATCTCTCACTGTATTGTCGTCTGCAACCAGAGAGGTTTGTGACATTATTACTCTCCATTAGCTGCAGACTTACATGCAGAATTACCACGGGACGGCGCTACCTTATTGTCTCTCTATCTTGAGTACTACCGGTTAGTTCTATAAATTCCAGCGTGGTGACACCATGGTGCTGTATTACATACTTTTTGAGTAACTTCTGAAGAATTACAAAAACTGTTCAAATTTTCAAAATTGTCAAAAGACAATTTTTCTTTTCAGATTTTGATTTAAAACACAATTTCTGCTCGGTTTTTATCTAAATCAACAATTTTTGCACCAAAAAATTAATTTTTTTCTTTAAAAATGCCAATTTTTCTACAAATTTCTAATTATTTTATTTAAAATCAGCATTAACAGCATTTACTTCATCCACAAGTGATGAAGACTAGCATTTCAATCCAATTTGTATTTTGTACTAATATGATCAATAGATTATTTCCCAGGATAACAAGGGTTTGATATTGATATATGGTATCAGTTAATTGCATTGTGAATGTGACTTTAGCTGGAAGAACATCAAACAAATGCACAAGAGAAAATATGGACATTCTCAGTTACTTGATTGACTATTATCAATTTTGGTTAGGCTCTTTGTTTGGATTGATAGTTTTCTGGTACATGTGAGTACTTTTTCATTGGAAATTTTTATCTAAAATAAGTGGTCATTTTTTGGTATCACACAATATCAATTTATACTTTTTCATTGTACCTAAAATTTAAAAAAATAAGTTTTAGAGGGAAGATTAATTGATTGAAATTTTATATTGCAATGCAAACAGAAGTTTTGCTTATTGCTTTTCTTGTCACCATTAAGGAATAAATTCAAACTGATTGAATATGAATCATATAAATATATTTTTTAAATATATTTAAATTATAAAGTTTAAAGTTTAATTTTTTTCTAACCGAATTATCTGATTTTTGACAGATATTTTACGTGGGATTTCGATTATTGGAAAAGGCAAGGTGTACTTGGTGACAAACCTCACTTAATCATTGGAACATTTAAACCAACATGGATATACGTAAGATTTTAAACTAATTATTTGATAGTTATTGAAGAAATTGAAAAAATGTATAGAAAATTATAATTTTTTAATTTACAATTGAATTATCTAACCTACCGAATATGTTTTATTTATTTTTAGACTATGCAAGATCAAGATATGGCAGCAATGAAAAAATTTGGCCATGTGCATGGGTAATCCAATGATATCATTGGGGTAATCACAGTGTATACATTCACAAAAGTGGTGAACGTAGATATGCAGTGAAACTTCTATCATGTGTTGTTCAATATGATTAAAAACGGTTTATATTTTAGAGGATTTGTTGGGGCCAGACCCATGTTGTTTGTATCCGACCCTGAGCTAGTAAGACAAATACTGGTCAAAGATTTTGCTGCGTTTCCAAATAGACAAGTTTTTGGAAGTCTGGCCAAAGATAACATTTTGGGAAATATGCTGTCGGCACTGCAAGATGAAAAATGGAAAATGGTACGAAACACGCTGTCGCCAACATATACGTCTGGGAAGCTAAAACAGGTGATTACACAAATGTTATTGAAGAGGAAAGAGTGTAATTTAATTTTTAACATAGATGGTTGGTTTGATAGAAGAATGTTTGCAAAATTTAACGGCTTCGCTAAAAACTTCAGCTGAGAATGGAGAACCAATCGAGTTTACAAAGTACGTATGATATTATTCAACACATAAACTGAATGTGTTATTTTACTTTTTAGAAAATTCAATTTGTTAACATTAGATATAATTGCAAATGTCGCATTTGGAATGAAAATCAATTGCATTGAACACCCTGATTCTGAATTTGTCATGAAAGCGAAACAAGCTTTTCGCGGAAATGCTAAAGTTTTCTATTTTGTATGTAAGTACTTATACATATAAGCTTCTTGAGCAAATATATATTAATTGTTATTTTAAAAAATATTTGCAGTAATTTTTTCTTTCTTGCTCAAGTTGTTGTAACCCTGGAGCACTTTCTTCGGGGTTCAACATAACTTCGCATTTTTTATGTACAGAATGAGAAATGTTTA
>JAQFXT010002823.1:0-10845 GCA_034683725.1 Strigamia crassipes
TTTGATCATCGTTATCATTGTGATTGTTGTGATGCTGGTTTATTTTCTCACGCCCCTCACGAGTTGGATTTTCAAATAAAAAAGTTGGTCAAAATTAGTTTAGTATTTGGATATTCATCTCCCGTGCACACCAAACACATGCTGACAATAAAACGAATACTGTACACCTGTTCTTGTATACCGTAATTTAGCTGTAATAAAAATGGGAATACACTTTTTACCGCTCTAAATCCGGTTTTATTGGTGTAAATACTGCTGTAAATACGGTTTTACTGCTGTAAATACTGTTTTACCGCTGTAATACTATTTTACCGCTGTAAATATTGTTTTACCGCTGCAAAGACAGTTTTGCTGCTGTAATTACTGTTTTACTGCTGTAAGTACTGTTTTACTGCTGTTCGCACTGTTCTACTGCTGTAAATATGGTCTACTGCTGTAAATATTGTTTCACTGCTGTAAATACTGTTTTACCGCTGCAAATACAGTTTTACTGCTGTAAATACTGTTCTACTGCTGGAAATACTGTTCTACTGCTGTAAATATTGTTTTACTGCTGCAAATATTGTTTTACTGCTGCAAATACAGTTTTACTGCTGTAATTACTGTTTTACTGCTGTAAGTACTGTTTTACTGCTGTTCGTACTGTTCTACTGCTGTAAATATGGTCTACTGCTGTAAATATTGTTTCACTGCTGTAATTACTGTGTTACTGCTGTAATTACTGTGTTACTATCGTAATTATTGTTTTACTGCTGTAAATACTGCTTTACATTAGTTAAATTTAACTAGGATTTATCTACACTGCAGTTTAAACGAAATAACTAAAATCTTTTGAGTTCAATAATTATCTGTTTAAGGTCAACTGATTAACTAATTACGCCAGAAGCCACAGTGATGGTCAATGGGGGTCTAAATGGTCAACGGACTCACGGGTCAAAGGGTATCACGTTTTGCTATCTAATAAAATCAGGAGTTGTAGAAAAATATAAAAGAAAAGTAAACTTTATTGACTTTTTGTTTCGTACGTTGAAAAATAAATACATAAATAAAATCTAATCACATTAGATCGCAAACCATCATCTTACACTCCGTGTTAACGTGCAGTGCCACTTCAATCCACAGACTTCGCACCGCTCTTTTCAACACGAACAATTCGTTTTCCAACTCATTGTTGATTGTTTTCAGTTCTAAAACTCGTTTTTCATAAACATCTATTGTCTGTAACTTCTTCGTGCGGCATTTTGTGGCCGCCACTCGATTCTTTTCTCGTTTTCGCTCCATCTTAAGCTGCTCCTGGTACTCAACGTCCAACGGAATCAAAACCGCTGTCTCTTCACTTTTCATCGTCAACCCGAAAATGTCAAACAACGCACTTTGGAAGTCCGGATTCAACGTCGGATTGGAAACAACTGATTTTGTCTCACCGGAATCGGAACTTCTGTGGGACGCACTTGCACTGCTGTCTTCCGTTGCTGACTCCACTGCAAAGTTGGCAAGATCTATTTCAGATAGAATAGAAATGTCTGGAAAATCGTGATCGGCGTGCAGGATATTTGCCAATAACGATTCGAGTTGAGGTGAAGAGAGTTTGCACTTCTCTATATCCGACGGTAGAAGCACTGGCACGTAATGTGTTTTTTTTTGTTTTTTTCTTGGATACTGCTCGATGTCCAAATCCGCTGTCAGCTCCGGCCATTTTCTTTTATTTATCATGGCAGCCTGCATCGTCATCTTGATCTGCGATGATTGATTGCTGTTTCAGTCGCAGCTCTTCGCCATCGTCATGTGAGTCGCGCTTCGCGTTGTGTGCAAGATCGGCCAATTGGTTAAACCGAACTTTGATATGATTATTTTATGTGGAAACATCGCTTATCTCTTTTCCTGTAAAGTTAAAGAGATCTAACGCGTGATGAAAAATCTAATCTGTAAGATTGTGGTAGTTTGATGGCAGTGCGATTTTACTTGCTGAAGTTTCGTGCCGTATAATCGCAGAAATATTGCGAGATATGTTAAAATTGCTGGTGAAATATTTTTGACTGTTTGATGTTTTAGTCACTTTTTATTTTGTTTTTACTATTTTTTTTTTCATTTGATGTAATATTTCATTAATTAAAATTTGATTTCTCATTGATTTCTAAAGTTTATAAGTTTTTAATATGTTAAAAGTGATTTACAGAGTTCCTATGACTATTAATTAAAACATTTTATCTTTTAAGTGAAAAAATTCTAAAATTTTAATTTAGATGAAAACGAACATTTTTTGGGCAAAAATATACTTTTTGACCAAAAAATGAACATTTTGGCCTAAAAATGAACATTTTGGCCTAAAAATGAACATTTTGGCCTAAAAATGAACATTTTGGCTTAAAAATGAACATTTTGGCCTAAAAATGAATATTTTGGCCTAAAAATGAACATTTTGGCCTAAAAATAAACATTTTGGCCTAAAAATAAACATTTTGGTTTAAAGTGAGTGGGCAAAAAGCAGTGCAATCTTGGACGTGCACTTAACGAACATGTGCACACAAGTTCCCGTTTAGTTTCCATTAAATTGTATTTATTTTTATTATTATATATACGACAAATTTAAAAAAAAAATTACTTTCCTAATTATCAAATTTCTGCAGCTCTGCAAGCACATCAGAACTATTGAAAAAACCATCGTCATCTAGCCAAACCGAATCAGCTGTTGAACAGTTCACACAACTTACATCTTCAGAACAATTAATATCTAATCTTTCCGATGTGCGCACACAAATGCTTGGATCATCGTTTAGCCTAATGTCTGTAGATTTATTCACCGTTTTAGAACCTCCAGCGTCGAGTAGATCTGAATATTCAATCATTAATTTGTCAAACGATTTGTCCATCATGTCGTCGCAAACAACAGCACCACAAGGAGATTTTAGTACAATTGATAAACTTCGCAATCGAGATGAGAGCTGGGGCGTATCACAAAAATTGGATTTGTTTTGACCGAGAAAAATATCTTCCATTTTTTGCGTTGCTTGGAGAAACTCCGGATGTTGAAATTCATCTTCGTCTGGCCACTCGCTACCGTCAAAGATAGAAATTGCCAACTCGTTACATTTTTCATCACTTCCGATTCTCGATTTTTTGCAGACAATCGAATTATCCGTATCATTCTGTTGTCCAATTTGTTTTTCATTCTTTGAAGCGTTAATTAAATTCTTGGTTTCATTCTTATCCGGAGTGTTTTGAATGTGATACGGGACATATCGACGTTGTTTTGCTTTCGGAGTCATTACTTGTCCACGAATTGGAGAAATCAACTTCCAAACTGTAACTTTACGCGGCGATTGATTAAGCATCGGTGAAACTAAAAGTGTTGATAATTTCTTAATTTCTGTGCCGTTTGTAACGAGATCATTTGAACCCATTTTTACAAATTTGAGGAGTGTGAATTGTAGTATGGAGAATGTTTGTGCGATTTAAGTTTATACAGAAAATAAGACGTAACGTTATCAATGCGGAGCGTGTTGTGTGTTGACAACGTTACGATTACGTTAGCGATTGCACAACGGCATCACTGTGAAGACTTGCTAGATTGGCTTTCCTGCGCTACTCGCTATAAAATAACAACTTCGCGCTATGCAGTGAAGTTTCGTTTCGTCTGTAACACTGTGGTGACTTTAAAAATCACCTATAGAATTCACAACTCGTAAAAACATGTGAAATAAATGTGACAGTACTACAACTTCTGATGATGGCAATACACGTTGTGATGCTATCAAATTCATTTCAAGATTTCATCATACTCTGAACCAATCATTTTTCTTTGGATTATTGCATCTAGGACTTCGTGTTTTTTTGATCACGTCTTACGTCCTGTGATTGGCGGACTGTTACCATGTGGTGTGGGAACACCAGTGTGGCAAATGGACGCCTAATAAGTTAATTCAGGAAATATCAATCGTTAAGAAATTGTTTACACTCGGCCATCAGATGTTATCGGTGGGTGTTTGTGTCCATTTTTAAATTTGCAGACCAAAAAAATGCATTTATAAACTAAAATATTCTTCAATTTTAAAAATAAAAGCTTTTTTTGGCAAAAACACAACGCAAGAACATCTTTTGAATCTTCCAAACAAGAGTGTAAATTTTAAAATCAGTTTATCTTTGATGAATATTGTAGAGTAATCAAAGTTAAACATGCATCGTTGCAATAAAATTCAGCTCATTTCAGGTCATTTTGTTAGTAAAATTAACCCTTTGCAGATTCATTTTTGCAACCACAAATTTTTTTTTTAATAAAATGATTTTTGACATAAAAAAATCATGTTTTGTGAATAATAGTGAATTATTTTGTTTAAATAAAATTTTTCTGCTTAAAAATAAACATTTTTGGCTACAAAATGATCAATTTGGGTTAAAAATATGTTTTTAAAACTTTAAAAAATTCAATTTTTGGTTCTAAAAATGAATGACTTTGCCTATGGCGCCCTTGTGTTTACCAAGAATTAAAATCAAATGACATATCTCTTGACACACTTTATTCTTGCATTATTTTCGTTAGTGAAACCACACAATTCTCATTTTTTTGGTAACTGTCAAATTTGTTATTCATTAAGAATAATAATTTTGACCTAGACAACAGGACGTACAGGGAAGAATTAATCCTCTATGAATTTTTCATAATTTATCACACATCGTTTCTAAAAAAAAATTTTTTGTCAATAATTCAGGCTGTCAAAATTCATTTCCTCAGGGAAATACTTTAGTTGACAGCCATCTTCAGCACCAGTACTGTAGTAACCCGATTCGAATTCAATATTTATATGGCTGATGCCATTCAAATAAGAATTTCTGTTCTTATTACCACTTTGTCTATCACTAACACTAACAAATGGCTGGAACGAATTCAAAATAGGAAAGTCATTTTTCGTTGAGGGCAATTCGACATTTTTTTCACTCGATGGAATATTCTGCAACAATATATCTTCCAAACTGTCTTTTTCAAACGTATACGTTCTGTTAAACAGATCGCGGTACGAACTCATGTCTGAAATGAACGAATCATTCATGTACGAGTCGGTTGTCACACTTTCGCCGCAACACGGATCATTGGACTGCGGACTCAGTTCGCTGGGCAATGATATGTTGTGGATTGTGTGGCGATTAGTGCGGACAACAGCCAGCTTCGACGAGTCGGTCGTCTCTTCCGTGGACGATTTGTTTCGTGGAATATCCGACGAGCTCGAGCTGTCGACTGTGTACGTCGTTGCATCCGACGCGCAAGACGACGTGGACTTGTTGCTGAAAATTCTCGGTTTGCGCAGTTTGCTTTTGTTTTTTTTCGGCTCGTCCACCCACTGGTCTTCGCTGCTTTTCGGCAATCGATGAGTATCGCAATTCAGCGAGTGTTGGCGACTCGTGTTTTCGGGAGAAATCGAAACCACGTCCGCGCCGAAATCGATTTTAGTCGATGTTTCGTCGTCAGTGTTCGAATTGTGCATCTTGGAAAGAATTTTATCTTTTAGTTTCCGCATTTCGTTGCACCAAGCGTCCCGTTGCTCTTGAGGAGAGTAGCATAATTGATCTGCATAAAATTTTATTTTTTACAATTTTAATTTTTTTTTTTTAATTATAATAATTATTATTATTATTTGCCTTTTTCGTCAACGCAAAGTTGAGCAGAAGGATGCTGAGTATCCACACTCCCACTGTTTTCATCGCTCATGTTGGTGCTAAATTCTCGAGCTGTTTTTCTTGTCAGAGGAATTATTTCTTCATCCTGATTTGTATTTATAATTAAATCATCAATTAATTTTTTATTTTTTATTTTTTTGAAAATTATACGTCAATTTCTTGAGTATCTAGCGGCAAAATCATTGCAGTGATTTTACTTTCGTTGGCCATTTGAACGTCTTTTCGCATTTTGGCTTGATATATCCCACTACGATCTATACAATTAAAGAAAGTAACACAAAATTATTGTTTAGAAAATCTAAAATTCTACCTTCGTCAGAATCCTCATGTCTGGTTTTCGTATTTGCGGATGTGGATGTTTGACTATTGAAAAGTCGTCTTGTTTCCTTGCCATTTAACACTATGCTTTGGGTCCTGATACTGGAAAAATAAACACCTGATTAACTATACTGTATTTAACACTAATAATAACTATTATTTATTAAAAACAACTCACTGTTTTTATACTAATTGCATTTTTTTATCATGGTTTTTTTTTTCCTAACCTGTTTTTTCCATATAACTTGCGTCTGAGCTTATTGCTAATCAAAGAAAAGTTATTTGAATTTTTTATACATCGGATTGGACTGGCAAAATCAGCCAACGACCAATTGGTAAACCTGTGCAAATAAATTAATATCGAATGAAACTATTGGACTGTAAAGACTTAACTAACTTTCTAGAAACAGGTGGATTGAGCATTCCGTAAGTAACAGATTTGAAGTTTTCACGCCCAACAACTGCGACGTAATACTCTCCATTGCTTAATTCAGTCATCCGGCTTATCAAATTGCCATTTAGACTGCACAATCTGAAATTAAAAATTAAAAAATTTTAAAATTTATTTATTTATTAAAATTTTTTTTTCTGAATAACCTGCGCAAATGACAAGTCCCAAAAGGAAGAATCTTTTCACTGACTCGCTTCAATACCACATCCCAATTACGCAGATCTTTCTTAATAAGAGGAACCACTTTAGGAGGCGAGATATCATCGCCATTACGGTAGACACTAAAGAAACATTAGAAACGTTAAATAATAATCAAAAAAACATTTGTAACTTACAAGATCGTTAAAGCTGCTGAATTTTTAATCGCAGTTTTATACCGCGAAGCAACTTTAATCGCACTGTGGACCACAGGTTGAATCTGTTGAAAATTATTGAATTTAGAAGAATTTTTATACGAGTAATGCAGTTTTAAGCCTACTTCTACTAAACTGTAAGGACGATAGTGACTTGTCCGTGTAGGATGAGTTACAATATGAATACCCCCATACCTGTGACATTAAAAAAAAATTAAATTAGTTTTATTAATTTAAAAAAAAAATTTTTTTATTTATTTATTTTTTTTAAACAATTAAAACCCGTTATAATTTAATAATCTGCATTTAGTTGTTACCGAACATTGCGAAATTTTTCTGTACCAGCAGCTACGTAATTTTGATTCGGTTCTAAGTCGTCCAAAGAGTTTATTTTGTGTCCGTGTACTGGCGTGTATAAGTTTCTGATTGCTCCAAATCGGGGTTTGAGACGCTGAGTGAGGGAGTTGAGGAACACGTCGAAGTTCCTCAAATGTTTTCTATACACGACGAATTTGACGGGCGGTGTGTACATATCACCATTCTGAAACACACTAATCCATTTAACGTCCAAATGTATAAAATGTTCGCTCATTTTTTTGGTGCGGGCGATCAAAATTCGCGGCTGAGCCAAAATTTCTTCCCCTTTGCCCTCATTCATTCACGACATTCCATGGCTTCCCCACTCCAGCAGAGATTCTACACCCTTTAGTCAGTTTTCTTAATTCCTATTCAACTTCAAGGCCTGCTGGGAACAAAAGTTGTTTACAACGTAGACGCAGATTGTTGCTAGCAGTAACAGTAGCGGTGGTAAAATGTGGAAAAACAACGTTGTGAAAATGTGCAATTTCGAGCACAACAGTGGCAAATATCCCGGATATAAAAATAAAATTTTATTTGGTAGTTTTGCTGATTAAATAAAATAATGTTCGCCAGATTTTGTACTTTTGTTCCTTTTTTAATAAAAAATAAGTTTATATTGTGGCGACCTCAAAACTCAGACATGGCCGTGAAGGGTTGAGTTTTGGGGAATCGCAAGTTTGCGAATTAAAAAGAGGTTATTTTTGGAGTTGTGCAAGCGCCCACATTGCGAGCAGGAAGTAGCGTTTCCTGTAGAGAGGGAAAAGTTAGTTAAAGTCTCATGTTTGCCCTGTTTGGATCTCCATTGTGTTTGTCCAGCAGTAGGAGCCATCGACAAAACCAAGAAGTGGGATCATCGTCGCATCGTGTAAGTGGGAGTTGAAGAAATTCGCATTTTTGCAACTCTCGCCATTCAATTGGACAATTTCCACCGTGGATCGAAGTCGGTGACCATTTCGAAGAAACTGTGTGAATTCGACAGACGAAGAATTTGCCGCAGCCAAGATTCGTCCTGGCTAAATTTCACGTTCATTTCTATTTTATGTTTGAATTTAATTTATTTAACATTTATTTTTATTCCCATTTTTATCTTGATTTTCTTGTACGTTTTAATGTAAATATTTCAAATTTCCAAGTGTGGAATGAATTATAACAGTCATCTTTTAAATTAGTGTATTTTATTTAAGTAAGAATAGAGATCTTTTGACGAGTTGTAAAAGATTCCAATCTAAAGTAAGTCTTCTGAGAAGCAGCCATGTAACGCTACCATTTCTACAAGTGAGAACGTTACAATACGTAGAAATATTAAATAATATTCTTGTTTATACTAACAAAATCCTTCAATCACTACATGAATTTCTATCGGAATATTAATGGCGGCTAACTATATTGTGTTTTCGTTAAGTCTTTCGCTGCTCCCAGTTTGTTTATTTAGTTGAACAAGGGAATCACTATTAAACAAGGGTACCCATTGTGGTACCACAAATCACTAAATTAATTTGTTTTAACAGCCAAATTATTCAATAACTTCATTGTCGAGTGCATCCGACAATAAACTCACAACAATTTAAAAAAACATGACATTTGAAGAATCGTAATTGGTGCTTTTGCTTGTCACATACTTTGTTCAATGTATCGTATTGTTGAAGCAGAATCACCAGCCAGCATATCATATCTCATTACGCAATATTCGAATTTAAAACATTTTGTATAGTATTCATTTCGGATAAAATTATGTGAAAACACTTTTGTTTTGAATTAATTAAATTCTAACGTTAAAATGTCTGTTACATATCATGGCGGTCAGTATGAAAAAGCTGCAAGCGTTGGGCCACGTTCTCAGAATTGGGATTTCCGGAGACAATCCAGAGTACAGCAATATTTTAAATTTTATTCAAACTTCATAATCGTTAACCCGGTTATTTTTTTAGAGACCAAAAGCTTTATCTGGCTACACAGTGTTCATTACCAATGACAACGGCCATCTTTTAAATGCTAAGAAGAAATCTCCATTAAGTTCATTTTATTCTTATGCTCAAACATGGGATTTACCGGTTAAAATTCCAGGTAATAACTCAATGATTTGATGTTCAAATGTATTAAATATTTGAATTATGGATATTATTAGCGAACTATTCCTCGCTTACCGCTTTTTCTGAGAAAAAAGCAACTTTGTTGAAGGAAGAAAAAATTAATTGGACAAACGATTTGATGAGAGTTTGGGTGCGTCTTGCTCCCAAAGTAATTTTTAAATCATTTTGTTTTTTTAATGTATTGAAAAATCAAATATTTTATTACTTTAGTACAGGAAGTTAATGCAGCAGTTCAGAGGATGTTCTGGGTCAAAAGATTTCATTGAAGTAAGATTTTACTAAATAAACGAAGTGTCTTTGTGACGATGACTGGAAAACCGAGAAAATTGGTTTTACAGCGGTGAAAGCGTGAAGCGGGTGTAAAGATGTGTAAATTAGCTCCATTTTGTACACTTTTTGAAGTAAAATTCTGCTATTTTACACTAATTTTGGATTCACAGCTCCCAGTTACACTTTGCAACGCCATTTTGTAGATGTTACGAATTTTGAAAATGGTGTATATCATGCTTTTACAGCATTTTACAGCATTTTACAGCATTTTACAGCAAATTTACTTCTGAAAATTCAGTTTATAATGTCTTGTCACAGATAATAATTTGTGGTGTTATGGTATCTGTTAAAATTTTTATTTTTTTAAAATATATTTTAAAATAATTTCAGTTACCATGTCAATTTAAAGATTTGGGCTCGGAAAGTCAATGGTTTCTTCCAGGAATTCGTGAAGATCGATCTGTTTATCCGCAGAGAACAATTCCTGACAGTTACTTGCAGAAAAAATCAGGCCTTCATCCAAAAATAAAACAGCCTTTGAGCAATAAAACTCATTGTTTTCATTGGCAAGGATTTAGTCATCCAAAGGAATTACCTTGTAAACAATTTAAAGACAGTTGGAGTAAATCATTTCCTTCGTGCTTCGCAAAAGTGGGATGTGAAAGAAAATATAAGTACAAAATGTAAAACAATAAAAAAAGAGTAACAAACATAAACATTGCTCGTCAAGTTTTTTTCCTAGAAATAATTACGATAGTTGTCACAATTAACAATTTTTGGTTCATTTTGAACATAAAAAAAAACATTTTTTTTTTAACTTAAACATACTTTTTGGGCCAAAAAATTAAGCATTTTGGCCTAACCGTCAACTTTTTACCTAAATATGAACGTTTTGGGTAAAAAATGAACATTTTGGGTAAAAAATAAACTCTTTCGGTAAAAAATGAACTTTTTGGGTAAAAAATGAACTTTTTGGGTAAAAAATAAACTTTTTAGGTAAAAAATAAACTTTTTGGGTAAAAAAAAGAACTCTTTTGGTAAAAAATGAACTGTTTGGGTAAAAAATGAACTTTTTGGGTAAAAAATGAACTTTTTGGGTAAAAAATGAACTTTTTGGGTGAAAAATAAACTTTTTGGGTAAAAAATAAATTTTTTGGGTAAAAAATGAACTTTTTGGATAAAAAATGAACTTTTTGGGTAAAAAATGAACTTTTTGGGTAAAAAATAAACTTTTTGGGTAAAAAAAAAACTTTTTCGGTAAAAAATGAACTTTTTGGGTGAAAAATAAACTTTTTGGGTAAAAAATAAATTTTTTGGGTAAAAAATGAACTTT
>JAQFXT010002824.1:0-10844 GCA_034683725.1 Strigamia crassipes
TCGAAAAACGGACATTTTGATCGAAAAACGGACATTTTGATCGAAAAACGGACATTTTGATCGAAAAACGGACATTTGATCGAAAAACTGACATTTTGATCGAAAAACTGACATTTTGATCATAAAACGATCCTTTTATGGTAAAATCCAACGCGCGTGCGCAGATCCCATCACTAACCCAAAAGTAAAAACCATAAGGAAGTAAAATGACCCAATTGGTGTCATTCAAATTCTTAAATATGATTGTAGTTATAACTAAATCTCTTAAGTGACCTCATCTATCTGGCGAGTTCCTGGCACTTACCATAAGATACTACAAAACTTCTTTCCACACTGCAACTTGTTGCTACTTTAATTAATTTGCTATACTGAAAGTGTGGCTACAGTGTGAACAAAAGCTTTACCAACTTCACACAAGCGGCAAAAACTGACGGTTTAAGTCGGGCAGATCCGCTTTATTTTTTATTTTTTGTTATAGCACACTACACTATTTTCCACAAATTTCATTTCATTTCATTCTTGCTAATTTCCTTAATTTACAAACTAAAATCGACTAGTGTATCGTAGTGTGGTATATTCTTCTAATGCCTGAGGGTGTATTCCATTAAACTATTTCTCATGCAAAAGCATGCAGTTCTCTATGAATTAGTTTGTAAAAATAATTCTCTGCATTAATGTCTTCAGGACTTCAGCTACACGACCCTTCCTTGTTTCCTAATGATGCAGCTAATCTGAGCTCTGTTCTTCTCAGTTTTTCCATGTTATCTAGAAGAAGTTGGTTGTGTGGTTCAAGCAATTGTGCTGTTCTATAATGTTGCCAGGCTTGCTGGAAATCTTGCTGCAATAAACCAATTAGTAAAATTATATTCATTGTGAGCACATCTTTAAAAACCATAATAATTATATTGAGATAAAAACCTTCAAGTGATAAATTACACCAAGATTAAGATGTGCATGAGATAAATTAGGGTTTACTTGAATTGCCATTCTATAACTCTGAAAATGTTTTAAAAAAATGTGTTATCTGAGTTACAATTGTAGTCTTTATTCATACTTCTGCAGCAGTGTCTAAATCATCTAAGTTCCTGAGAATACTTCCATAGTCAGCGTAAACTTGTCCACACATAACATCATCAAATGAACAATTCTTTAAGATTTGAAGTATGTATGTTAGTGCCTAGAAAAATAATCAGGTTTGATTTCTCTTGTTATAATATACATTTGTATTCTGCAATAAATTGAAAAAATCAAGTTTCGCCGTTCGGTTAACCGGTCGTTCGGATAATTGATGCTCTACTGTACTTGGCCCTTCTTTAAAAATTTTATAAACAGTTCTCACCTCGGTTGTTCTATTCATATGAAAATATAAATTAGCAAGTTGATGTATTGCTTCTCGATAAGTCTGATTTTTATCAATGATTTTAAGCAATATATCTTCTGCATTTTTGTAATTCCTTTGTCTGATGAGAGCTTGAGCCTATATAAAATAAAAAAAATATTTTTTTCAATAATTTAATCGTGTTTTACTGCATCCACAAACCAATTCTCACATAATAAACTCGAGTTTCCAAATTTTCCGGATCCTTTGCTAAAAATTTCTCAAAAATGATTTTCGCTTCTGAGTATCTTCCTGTATTCAAATATAAAATCCCCAAGTTATTCAAAACGAGTGGATGTTCTTGCACTTCCAGAGCTCTATATAAAATAATCCTATAATTCATTTTGGAATTATTTTGTAGTTTTCATTAACAAGTTGTCAATTACCTTTGATAAAGATCCTCTGCTTGTCCAGTGTAATGTAAAATACGCAGCAAACGAGCAGCATTCACCAAAGCCATTGTGTGATTGCTCTGCAAGCTAATAGCTCTTTGAAAGTAATGCAATGCCTCACTGCCCCTACCTACAACAGAAATCCACTTAATTGATTTATCTGCTTAAATAAAATTACCTTTTACCATATTTTTGTAAAAAGAGACCGTACTCATTATAAACATCTGCATCTTTTGGATAAACTATCAACAAAGTTTGATGTATTTGTTCCGCATTTTGTAAATGACCCTCGTCGGTGTATAATCTTGCGAGGAGTGTTGAAGCATCTTTGTTGTAGGAATCCAACTCCAAAACACGTTCAAGAAGTCGAATTGCTCGAGCTGGATTCTCTCTTCTAAGCAATGATAAAAAAATAATAAATTCCACAAGAAACCCTACTTCCTATAAGACTGACTTACTGCAATAGACTTCCTAGATTGTAATGTGCGCGAACATGTCTAGGATTGATCTCAATAGCTTTACGAAAATGATGAGCAGCTGTGCTCTTATTGGCTACCAGAGTTCCAAGATTATTATGGGCACTAGCATGACGTGGCCATAAACTAAAAGAAACTTCTTTTAACTATACATTTTCAGTTAGCAATAGATGCGTTCAATTCTGGGAGGATAAGTGACTTATTCACCTTAAATGCCGATGTGACAACAATTTTTTTGTTTTATAAACCATGAGGTCTCTTGCAGAAATAAGATATTAAAACTTCTTGTTACGCTCAACTATCATTAGGTGTGTTCAATTTCGAAAAGATAAGTAAAAATTTTTCTTTTCTTCCTTTTGCAAAAAGAAGAAAATGTACTTTTGAATGAACGCACTTAATAATTTTTACTTTTAGATTTTTTACGGTAAAAACGAACGTTTATGTCGTAAATACGGGCCTGTTTACGGCAAAACGGGTCTGTTTATGGTAAAAACGGGCCTGCTTACATTAAAATCGAATTTTTTACCATAAAAACGGACCAATTATTTTGTGCATAGTTTTGGGACTGAGTAAAACAGAATAGATGTTGTTTCTTCGAAATTTTAAAGTCAGACTGTTTGTTAAAACCAAAGAGCGCGTGGTGTTGTCAGGGATACACGCCTTGGCAGTAATGCAAATTGATTGAGCTTTGCCACACTGCAGAGTAACGATATGCACAAACTATTATACAATTTCTCAGTAATTAAGTGATTTACGAAAAAGGAAAATAAAATATAAATTTTCGTACAATTTGAACGCACCTATGGTATTAATGAGGGCGCGTAACTGGCGCGACAGGTAAATGCGCGACACGGAAAAAGTGCGACATTTTAGTTAAAATTTCGCAAATATTTGGATGACAGCCAGCAATTGCGTGGTGAACGCAAAAAATGCAAATAAAAAAAAATTAATTTAATTTTAAATTCAATTTTTTGCGCTTTTGGCTGTCGCGCTAGCTATAGCGTCCCCCTTTTAAACAATATTCACCTTAAGGCAATTTGATAATGTTTAACAGCTAAATCTGTGTGATTCAAGTCTTTTTGCAAATTCGCAAAATTGTAATGCATTTTTCCATTGTAAGGCATACCATCTAATCCTGACCTGAAATTGCAATTTGTATTAACCATTTACTTAGTTTGCGTATGGTAAAATTGCACAGTACAAGCTCAAATGTGACTACAAATGTGAACACGTGATTCTAATCCTAAATGAAACTTACTGAAGACTTACTGAAAAAGAGTTTCTCTTGAATGCCACACTTTGTTTCTTATGATTGTTTTCAATGTAAAAATAGATATTAAAATAATAAAAGCTGCGTAGATGATTTGTTTGCTGTTTTTGCAACGGCGAGATATGCGGCAAGCTCCATGAACAACCAACATACTGAAACCAAGGCTGGAAGAAATAATTGAAAGCAGTTATTGGAAACACATGAGAAGCTCTAGAAGGCTAATAACCTAGGAATGTAAAGTATCCGTTCCGCTACTACAAAACCAACAGTTATGAACAAATTGCTTGCAGGGAAGAATGGAACGACAAGCAAAATAAAACTAGCAAAAATTACAAATTCTTCGTCTTCCTAGATAACAACAATAAATAAATAAATATAAAAATTTAAAGTAATTAATTTTTCTTTATAATAAATTTGCTTACTTCTGTTTGACTGAAGATTTTCCAAAGAATAAGTAATAGAATGATGTAAAACAATAGTGTCCACATGTTTCGAAAATCGTTAACATTTTCTACAAGTGGTACACTCCCCAGCTGCCAATCATAAGACAATGTCAATGGTGAAAGTAATAACCAAAAGTTTAATGCTGTTAAGTATGCGTATGTCAGAAATCTGAAAAAATTAATGACATTTTTATTTGATGAAAACTAATTCGATTCGTTATTTCGACGATTATTTTTTCGACGTCATATTTTCGAATGATACGTTATTTCGACACAATTTTCGAAAATATGCGCTGTCGAAGTAATCACCGTCGAAAATTTGACCCCTCATTTCAAAAAGATTGTTTCAATGTTTTTGTCGAAATAACGACCCGTCGAAGTAAAGAATTTTGCCTCTCCACCCAAACCTAAAATCTACTTTACCTAGTTTTAAAATGAGGTGAAAATGACGCTGGATTGTCCTGATCAGAAAATTGTGGCAACGAGTTATTTAGAATATTCATTCTGAACACAAGCAACAAAAAAGACTGAAAAAAAAGTGACATCCATTCCAATACCTCTACAAAGAAACAATTTCTCTTTATTATTGCACTTACTGCTGAGAGTATCAATAACACGCGTTGAGCGATTGGTAACCACATCCTCAATGGTAGAAGTTGTTTCTTTCTGTGAAAATTGTTATTTGCTGACACAATTACAAAAACAAAAGTATAAACTTACCTGCGATAAGCCTTCCATCCAATGTAAAGTTCGTGGCACAACATAACGCCTAATATTGTAAGGCCATGTTCTTTGGTTAGCATAGCAAACCCACTGAAGAGTAAACTGATAGAAAGCTTCTGCCAATTTTGAGTTTTTGGGATTGAACCAATGGTTGAAATATCAAATTCTATACATCTATAACGAAAAATAGTGATATTGTAACCATATATTTAGTGGTGCTTATGGCTTATATATATAACACCACGGTGTTGTAATGGAAGTGATGTTCTAATAAATTTTTTTTACAAATTTTGGAAAAAAAACAAAAACATCGAAGTGTTATGTTATGTTTATGAAAGAGAATAGTACGGTAAATATGTTTTAAAAGATTTTGAACGGCTTGAACCAGTGGCGGTTTTAGGCCTCGCACTTACAAGGGCTTAGCCTCCACGAGGCCCCCGAAACTGCAAAAGCGAGACTTCCGGACTGAGCTCAAAAAAGATTCCAAAACTCTAAATAACTTAAAACCATAGCCAAACATGATAAAATTCAATAGAATTTTACAAAAACGTTAAAAAGCGAAGCATTTTCTACAAAAATCGCCAAAAAAAAAAACTTTATAAAAAATCTCCAAAAATTTGCGTGAAATGCAAATATGAACTACCGGTGTACGAAGTATTAGATGTTTTTCAGTCTTTTAATTCATTCTACGAAACTAAAACGAACATAGAACAAACTTAACAGCTGTGAAATGAACGTAGAACGTTTGTTCTAATTTTAACTGTAGCTACTTCGAAGAAATACTGTAAGTGATAAAAAATTGAAGGAATTTGCCTAAGACCTCGCACGTGGTAAAACCGCCACTTGAACTCTTATACACAGGGCCGGATTAAGGTATTGCGGAGTCCTAAGCTATAACAAATATGAAATCCTTATTTAACAAACACAACCATAATAGATGGAGAGTTCTGTACGTTTTTTCTTTAGTTGATAATTTGTCCTAAGCCCCTGGGTGCCTAAGCCAGGCTTAGTGTGCTTAATCGGTAATCCGGCACTGACTGGCATTACTTTTTGAGCATCTTAACTTTATGTTATTTTTCCAAAAGTTTCGCTAAGATGCATTACCGGTGTGTATTTCTCAGAATAGGATGATGATTTTATTAAAGGCAAAATCCATTAGTGCTAAAAATCCGTGCATTAGAGCTAAATTTCATTCCACCTATCAAGCTCCTGCTAAATAAATTACTATTTTCCCATCTACAACCCAGGATGTTTTGACCGATTGCCAGTCGCAACCAATAGCCCACCAAGTGAACTTAAACTTGCCATTAAGAATTACCAGTTCCGGAAGTCACTTGCAAGAGGAGACTACAAGAGATTTCAAACTGCATTGAGAGATTAGTCTAGACAGGACTATATCACTGACAAGCATCTCGGCCCTTCCTCCACTTTTGTGAGCGACACATAGACTGTTTATTTAAACTTCTTGATGGCATAAATGACACTCTACTAATAAAATCCAAACTAAATGTTTTGTCCACCAAAGGCCTTTCGATCTCTCGATCATCATCAGTGGTGCGATTCTACTTGCCTACCACTGACATTTGTATCAAACCAAAGACTGAATGTTGCACAAACGTTAGGACATAGACTGGATTCCAAATCCAACGGAAACAACGTCAACCGACCATGCTGCCCACATGGTCAGCGCGTTAGTCGCAGATGCGTTGTCTAACAACAACACAACCAATAGAAAAAGGCATGAGACACTGACTCCTAGACTACTGAATAAAGACTATAATCCAAAATACAGTTTCTCTATGTTATTTTCTTTTCAGCGTGTGACGACCCCAAACCCCTTTTTAGGAAAGTCGTGAATTTATTTCTTGTGGTATTTTTATGTTTTCGCAAATAACACGATGCTCGTGGCGTGACCCGCATCTCTGACAGAAAATGCAATTTCCTGTCAGCGCGCAAAAGTAAAGAAATTCAGTTTAAATCTCAGTTTTGTCCATGCAAGTCACACCGTACTTCTCTGTTGAATTTCATTGAGAATTTACCACTAGTTTCGACAATGTTCCCTGGTGCTTTGACGACCAATGAGAACGGCGTTACAAAACAGCCATTGTTCGTCCGACCATTCCCGAAGCACGTAACAAGCCCCATCCGCCTTCGGATTGGTGGCTGTAGGTGGCTGCATTCTCCATTTTGATAATGCACGCTTGTCCTTTGCGCCATCTGTTGTGGGTTTTCACAACCAACATACAAATGGCATTTTGATCCCATTCGACTCTTCATGGTCGTTTCTCCAATTTTCTGTCGCTTGGGTAATTTGTCAAATTTAGGTCAGCACTCATCTTCTTGTCAGACAAAAAGATTCGTGCGGACCTAATTATTTGACAATTACTCAGCGCACTCTGCATATTACTACTGATAAATCCGTGACTCGGGCGATTGTTCTTTTGCTCACTCTTTTGCTAGCTTCCAAACGAGTTAGCAGAGCTTCATCAAAGTTTATTTCACCTTCTATTGGAAAAAACTGGAATCTCATCGCTCAGCCAAGGTCTTCGCTGTTAGGAACCATCGGAAGCAGCGCTGACCGTCAACGCACTCGCGTCGGCAAGATTTGGACTCATCGTCACGACTTCAGGTTCAATATCAAGTCGACTCGCATCTGTGCAATTCTCACCACTAAGTGGATCTTTGCTAGACTTTAAAAATTAGCGTCGGTGACCAAGTCTCTTATCGCAGCCATTGCGAATCCGACGACCGAAATATTCGCTGTTCTACAAGCAAACTGGCCGAAATCCATGTCCATTGTTGCTTAACCTTCAATTTCGTATTATTTAATTACCCGATTCAGTTTTATGTTAACTTCCCAAGCGCGGAAATAAAGTGTACTCAGTGTTCGTTTTAATTAGTGATCTAGATCCATTTACTTGAGTTAGGGAATCTTTTGACAAGCTGTCAAAAGATAGTTTTGCGCGTCAGTCTCACGAGCGGCAGCGAATAACGATCGAGGGTCACTCAGCGCGGATTCGAGAACGTTACAAGTGTATCGTGCATCCTGCATCATCAGGACGACCTGTGCCTTAGTAGCATCCATCTTTGATTTGTTTCTTATTTACTTACCTTAAGTAATGCATGTATGCTCCAATAAATAACAAGCAGGCCAAAACATCTGCTCTACCAACTATTCCAGAAACCTAAAAATTTTAAATAATTAAATATTAGCTAAAAATGCATAAGAACATTTAAATTTATATTGTTTTCACAATAACAAACAAATGCAAAAATCAATGGAAATTCGTTCAAGTATGTTAATCCCTGTTATTCAAGTTTTCATTCATTAGACACATAGTTGTTGTTGTTTTTCAACACCTGAATTTGTAATGTTTATTTTGGACTTATAAAAGCTGGGTGGTAACATTTTTTTCCCTATCTCGAGTTGAATACAATTCAAAGTGCAAGTGGAGAAAAAGAGAAACCCATCTACTCGTGTAATGGCATCTTCAAAGAAACATTTGTTTAACTAAATAGACACTTGAAAAATAATGGAAAAATAACATTATTCAAATGACATTTGAGTCAAGTAGACAGATGAAAACAAAAAGGATTTGGGAAATGCAAGTTGACGGTTCCATTTACTTAATTATTTCCTTGTTTTTACAAACTTGCACTGGCTCTTCGGGGGCTGCAACCAGGTAAAGTATTCATAAGTTAAAGAAAACAATAATAAACTTCCTTATTCATCTTGTCTGTCATTAAATTCTTAGGTTCCTTTGGAAAATAAAGGTGTTTTCTTCCTTCAGTGTATTGACTTGACATGAATTTCACAAAGTGCAATTTCAGAAAATTAAGCTTTCACTCACAAGTTGTGTAATGAGTTATAATTACCAAAACTTAACTTTCCTAAGACAATTTGCATTTTCATTTATTCTTGTCTCAGCTTGAATTTCTTTTGTTTAGAAAACTTTTGTGAAAAAGGTTAATGAGTGCACAGTGATGTCATAATTACAGCAAAACTTTTCGTGACTCTAGAAAACATCCTTGCTGCAATCATGTCAGAACTCTAAGACTTATATATTATTTTAAATTTTTTTTTTTTGTAAAATGGTTTTATTGCTGGATAATTTCTTCAATTACATGTTGAAATTGAACTAATTTGGTTTTTTTTTTAGCACAAGTATCTGAGTCGGCCCGAGTGCTATTAGAATTGTGACGCCCCTATTGTGTAGCACTTTCACTGACAATTTATAAAAAATTGACCGGCCTTCTCCATAAGAGGGGCCCAAGCGCAAATAATTTGGGCCCTAAAAAATCTGAATAATAATAATAATAAAGAACATAAATAAAATAAACAAAAAAATTGCATTCGAGAAAACTCATTCAATTTTTTTATTATTTTTTTTATTTTTCTAGGGGCCCCATGTATACTCCGTGGCCCGGACCCAGTTAAGACACATTAGGCAGGTACCCGGAGGTTCCAAGGTTTAGGCAGCCCAATCTTCTATTCTTTTGTTATTTTCACTCAAAAAAGTACCTTACCACCCAGAATAATCCAATTTTTGCAAATTTTTGTATTCGAGCAACTAAAAAGTGGACTTTTTTGTTACCAGTCCGACTATTGCAAGCCCCATAGAGAATTAATCTGCCACTGGTTTAGACTGCTATATTTTCTAAACGAATTAAAATCTTGGTACATTAATGAAAACTTTGCAACTCACTTAAAATTCATAAAATAATAACGAAAAACACAAGCTAATTACCATAACAAGATATTGCGTCATTAAATTACTATGCATTTTAAAGTCAGGCTACACTCAAGAAAAAATTGTTTTTGAGTGCACAAAATTGTTATACGCAACTTAAACTTAGCATAAATTTTTAACTTACCGCTTCGGTATGAATGGGATGAACCGCAAAGAGCAAACCCACAAGCATCATCTCCAACCATCGCCATCCAAACAAAGTTTGCGTCAAATTGAGTAATAAAAACGTGACCAACGCATGGAGAATAACATTGACAACATGAAACCCGTACGGTTGTAACCCGTCAATCGCTACATTAAATCTGTAAACATAAAAAAGAGACCCCCAATAAAATAAACACTTAACTCGATTAACCAGTAATTCCATTAGTTATGAACCGACGGCGCGAGATCAAATATCCATTATGGATAAATCATGTATAATCACACATTCCGACATGAAGAAAACATAAAAAAAAAGTCGAATTTTTATCTGTGAAGTATGTTAGACGTCAAATAGATTGTTTGAAAGACTTGTGTGATGATAAAATAGTGTTACTGCAGGTAGGGAAGTAGAATCTTTTGCTATCACTATCCCCCCTGTCTGGGAGGTTGAAGTTTGAGTCGCAATTCGCTGACAGGGAGAGAAATCAAATGATATCAAATTATCGTATATTCTCTCAGCTGTCAACGGTTGTCGTTCACGTCGGGTAAAAAAAGCTCTATGAGCAACAAAATGTAGCTTGTCACAAGAGTAAACGCAAAATGCTGGATTAAATGGCGTTTACTCTCACCGAGTTGAGTTGTTCCGATATTGAACGTAGACAGATTGTCAAAGTTACTTTTATTTTTTTTTATCTTAACGTTTTAGTTGTTGTTACATTGAAAATCCAGTATGGACATTTCGATTTCCTATTGCGTCGTGCAATTCAAAGTTTCTGTTTTAGCCTTTTTTTTGGGTGTTTCCGTAAACAAAAGTGTTTTTGTAATGTCTGCGGGCTTAGAAAGGAGCCGACACACGTTGTTTTTCACTCAAAACCAAAACAAGAACTAACTATATTTTATTTTCACACTTTCAAAGAAAACATCAGTAAAAAAAATAAGCAGATCAAAATACACGATTGTGTTGCTACGCAAGGTGCCACCAAGTTTAGTATAATCCTACGTCAAGGACAAATAATGTTTATAATGATTATAATAAAAGTATGGGCCGTCCATATATTACGTAACGCTTATTTTTCGATTTTTAGACCCCCTCCCCCCCTCTGTAACACAGTCGTAATAAATTCACAAACCCCCCCTAGAAAATTACGTAATAAAACTCAATACCCCCCCCCCCCCCAAATTTTTAAAATTTTTTTTAAATTAAAAGCCAAATTTATTTTTGAAATTTTTATTAAAAACAGACTGATTTCATGATTTAATGTATTGC
>JAQFXT010002825.1:0-10841 GCA_034683725.1 Strigamia crassipes
GAAATGAACAGGCGCGGAATGAATAGGCGCGGAAACCTATTCCGCGCCTATTCATTCCGCGCTAATTATTGTAACCCCTTGTCAAGCTCAAAACAAAATGGAGGCCAAGCTCGATCTAAGTGGCCAATTTGAATTATCATCAATACAGGATTATATAACGGGTACGAAACTCAAGAAATAAGTCTAGTATATACTCTGTGAAACTTTCGGGTATTAAAACACTGCTAATTGCACTTTATTTTTAAAAAAAATTTGTTTTATTACATTGGTAGGGTACAACTAAAACCCAATATGGCAGACACCGCAAAATTGCAAACTCAAGCAATTGTTTTTAAAGGCTTCAATAATTATTGATTTTGTGATAAATGCTAAATCACAAAATTGCCGAATCATACATATAATGAAATCGATTAATTCTGCATTTTTAAACTAAAAAAAAAAATAATAATAAAAATGATTTAATTTTCTAAAACAAAAAATAAAATAAAATAATAATCCTTTGTGAGAAAGAAATCTAAATCACTTGACAAAGCAAGCAGAACGACAGCTGAAGTAGTTTTCTTTCAAGTGGAATTTATTATTACCAAACCATTAACAGCTCCACGGCTATGCTCGTCGAGTTTGGCACGTGGCTGAACTGATTCCGTCAAGTTTACACATAATCAATGAAAAAAAAAAATGACTTCCACACGTGTAAAAATTAAAATTCAACATTAAAAACAATTTCTCAAACTGTAGACAAAAACGATAACAAGTTGTGAACACTTAAATATCAACAAATGAATAGATTTCCTCCACACTAGTTAAACACAAAGACAAACTGTGTCAGTAACTCTTTAAACAAGGCTTTAATTGCATTTGAAGGGTTAAGATGGGACATCAGGTTAGTGTCTTGTAAATTATATACTACAAAAGACATCAGACACCTTTTAAAAACAAATTTAAAAAAAACACCTGACCTTGTTTTGGTTAATGTAATTTGCCCACTGACCTAGACAAAAATCTGTTATCTCAATAATAAATTTAAACCATCAATTAAAAGAGAGCATTTAGTTAGGTTTTGCACTTACTTGAAATGTTTAAAGACATTTATAAATTGGTTATTGTTTTTCTTGCTTAGGTTCCATTAGTTTTATGTGTACAAAATCGTTTTTAATATGTGTCAGTTGAAATATGAATAAGGGTCATAGCATGGTGTTGTGTTCAAATGTTATTATGAAATTATTACTCACATGTCATCGTCCTAGACAAGGCCATACACCTGGGGTTGTAATCATTGCATGACACCCCCAAGTGGTGGGTTCAGTAAAGCTCTAAATTGTTTAATCAAAATCTTACAAAGCATATTTCTCAGTTTTGGATTTGTTATTATGGAACATTCAACTTTGGTGTTGGTGTTGTTAAATAAATTTAATGTGATATTTTTTTTTTTAATCAATGTTTTGATTTTTTTTAAGCGATAGATTTCTTTTAGATCGATCTATGTACTTGAATGAAATGACCTAGGGAACGGAAGGGTCAAGCCAGTTTATAATTTGTTGGTGAAGCCGGCAAGTGGGGCTAGATTGTAAGCTATACTAGAATTAAAATTGACTATTTTATTATTTTAATATTTATTTTCGTGTTCTTGGTCAATTTAGACATTTATTTTAGTGCTCTTGATCAATTTAGGCATTTATTTTCGTGTTCTTGATTAATTTAGGCATTTATTTTTGTGTTCTTGATTAGTTTAGGCATTTATTTTCGTGTTTTTGATCAATTTAGACATTTATTTTAGTTGTTTTGTTCAATTTAGACATTGACTTTAGTCATTTTGATCAATTTAGACATTGAATTTAGTCATTTTGATCAATTTAGACATTGAATTTAGTCATTTTGATCAATTTAGACATTTAATTTAGTCATTTTGATCAATTTTGACATTTAATTTAGTCATTTTGATCAATTTAGACATTTAATTTAGTCATTTTGATCAATTTAAACATTTAATTTAGTCATTTTGATCAATTTAGACATTGAATTTAGTCATTTTGATTAATTTAGACATTGAATTTAGACCCACGTTTAGAAGATACCGCGTTGAATTGGCATCTTGTGCTCAATGAGAGTATTTACGGTAACTTACTATGCAGAAGAAAAGCTTAGCACTGTGACGAATAGATTTTTACATTTCATATCTCTCCAATAGGAACCTGAATGATTTAATTTTTGACAGAGACAATTATTCACATTGCTTAAGCATGTGGACTGGGCATTCTGTATAATACTGTTTACATTTATTTATTTATTTATTCATACATGGATGACTAAAATTGCTATGAATCATATTAAACTCATGCTGAAATGGTATGAAATGACAAATGAGGCTAAGAGGATGTAGCCGGGCAAAATGTCACATTACTGGATTCCATAATGTAAAGATTCTAAAGAAAGACCAGTCAAGTGAATTGCCATTTTCTAATGTTTACGAAATTCAATTGGTAATTAAAATTACAGTCCTTGAATCTCTGTTGTATTGCCTAATAAAAACCAACATGCATGACTTAAAGCCACTTTTAATAACCTTCTCAAAGACCTTGGCTATTAAACACATCTTTATTAAGTGATGTCTTAGCAACACTTCCAGTTTCCACTGCAATACCATATTTGATAATAAAACTGAACAGCTAATACTTACACACAAACCTTGGATTAAAAAAAAAACATTTTTTGTTTGATTTCTATTTTTGAATCCAGCACATATAAATTTAAAAAAATAAAAATATGAATAAACCATAGGTATAAAAAATTTCCAGGTTGCCCTTGTCAAGAATGACTTGGGATCAATGAACCAAAGTTGGCCTTTTAAAATAAAAGTAAAAACTCCACATTTGCATAAGGTCAGTTTGAAAGTTCTTGGTTATGAGAATATAATATTTGTGGAAATAGAATACAAAAACTTACTTTTTGGCTATTTGTGTGGATACTTTCTGTTTCCTAACTAGGCAGGCAATGCCTGGTTTCACTTGGGTTGGTATCCAGAAAGCTGTAAACTTGATGGAGCAGGAAATAGTCAACTTTTGCCTTTGGTAAATAAAAGTCACCTATTTATAAAGGTAGAAAGTTGGCCACTGTTGGTACAGGTAGAGTTAAACTACAAAGAGATGTAAATTTAGCTTTGCACACATTGCAAAATCCAAATGAATAGGTCAAGGAAAATAGCTTGTGGGATTGTTATGGTCGTAGATGGAGTGGAATAATTGCACTCTGGTGAGAAAACACTAAAGGTGATTATTGGTGGCGCCATCTATAGAACACAATTTGTATTACACAGTTCTGACTTTGTAGGCGCATTAAAAAACACTCGTTTTAAGGATTTTAGTCGTTTTTGGTTTTAAAACTTAATGGTGGTCTATGAAAGTTTGCACAGTAGACTATTTTAGGAATTCTAGGTGCATTACAAAATATTTCGGCAGTTTTGCCTTCCTTATCTCATTATTATTAATCTTGTTCAGTGTTTTAATTGTGCAATTTCTTTCCTATGATCGATCGAGTTTTGCTCGTGTTAAGTGTTATTGTATGATTAACTGAATTCTTGCTCCATTGTAACTAGGGTGCTCATATATCCTGATTTTATCAGGATTGTCCTGATTTTAGAAGCTCTTCCTGATTCTAAAAATGTTCTGATTTTGTCCTGAAATTCGGGTTCCCATCCTGATTTGTCCTGAACTTTTTAAAAAATTTAAGAAAATTAAGCTGAACGTTAAATAAAGTTGCACTCAGTTACTTACTTACTGTAAACAAGATAAATAAACACATCAGTGTGTTTTAGTTTATTTTTCAATTCAATCCCTTCATTTTCAGATACATAGCATAGTGTTTGAATTTGATGTTTTATTGTAGTAATAAACGTTATTTTGAAAAGTGCCACTTTTTTTCAAATGTCCTGATTTTGGACCAGAGCTATCTGAGCACCCTAATTGTAACCCTGCACTTAAAACTTCTTGTTATGCGTAACTATCATTGGTTATAAACTACTTGTTTGACGTATTAAAGTATACGCGAAAATGTGTTTTACCCACACATTTTCGTGTATACATTAATATGTCAAACAGATAGTTTATAACTCTGCACTTACAATAAGGAAGTACTTGGAGTGTTTATTCTAATCTCAAATTTACATGTTCTTGTGTATAAATTATGACGCTGCTCCGCCAGCGGTCAGACTTTAGTTATTTCCACCTTTAATTTCACTTTTGCAACAAACATAGCATTATTCATTTAAATCGATAGTTTCGTCAAAATGTGGTTGGTCCATTCTCTTCTGCAACACAAGGTTTACCGAAATCGGCTGGATTAACATGGTTCCTTTATGTATTCTTATGGGATACTATAAGATATGGAAATTCATTTTTGTTAGGTGTTCGACTAATCATAATAAACAATCATCATTATATTGCATACCTCAGTTTCACGACATGTTTGAAAACGGTAATTTCTCAGCATGTGCACCATGACGAGTTTAGTTTCCAATAATGCAAATCTCTTTGCAATGCAATTTCTAGGACCTACCCCGAATGGAAGATAAGTGAACGGATTTCGTTTGGCCTTCATTTCTGGAGTAAATCTGTTTCGATGTATTTTATTTACAATTATAAACTTTCCTTAATTTTCTTAAAATTAAAAGTAAAATGACCTTTCAGGATCAAAAATGTTTGGATTAGGATAAAATTCAGGATTGTGATGCATAGCATAAGCAGGAATTACTACCGTCATTCCTTTTCTTATAGTTATTCCATTCAACTTGTAGTCCTCTTCCACGCACATTCGGTCCAAACTAATAAGAAAATTAATTTATATGTAAAATTTGTTTATGGAATTAATTGACAAATTCAGTTTTTCATTTTTTTTTTACTTTACCGATAAACAGGGGGATATTTGCGTAAAGTTTCTGACGTAACCATGTCCAAATATTTCATCGATGCAATTCCTTCGTAGGTAAGTTTACCCTGAAAAGAATTATTTTAACTTGACAAATTTGAAGCGTGGTGTGGTAGGTATAAATTTAGTGCCTTAGTATCTGTCATGACATCATCCACCTCTTTTATAAGTTTATCCTGGATGTCCTGGTTTCGGGCAAGTTCATAAGCCATGAAAGTTAACGTAGTTGCAGTTGTTTCATGACCGGCCAATATGAAAAGTATAGTTTGTGACACAATAACTTCTCTTGTAAGTCCTGTAGAGAGTCAAATGGAAAGTAATTAAAAAATATACCAAACTGCTCCGAATAAACGTCAGGGCGGGTATTTTTGTATATTTTCAGAAAGCACTGGACATTTGTGTATCATAAATGAGACAGTCAATGCAGCTACATACATAGAAATTTTGGGCTATTTTTTACTGCCAACAATCGAGGATAACTTTTGGAATGAGCAGGTGACTTATCAGGACGATAGTGCTCTCTGCCGCAAGCCAAGAAAGGGAAACAATACCTTCAAGAAAAGCATATTACAATAATGCAATGGTCCGCTCACAGTCCCAATATGAATTCAATTGAAAATGCATGGTGGAAACTTAAAAAACTTGTGAGTGATAAGCATCCAACAACAACGGAAGAGTTGAAAGATGCTATTCACACAAGTTGGGCAGAAATTGACATTTATATTGTCAGGAACTCATACAATCAATGCCAGACAGGTAGGGAGCACAGATAAGCGAGTTTTTTTGCCTTGCAAATTAAAAAGTAACTAAGCAATCTGAAAAATGTCAATTATAAAGATGTAAAGCATTATGCGTATCAGCTAAAATATAGTAATTGGATGCACCACAAACCAACTTTTTTAAGGATTTATTACAGTACTTTTTTTTTGTTCAGTTGATTGGTTTTCATTTGTTTCATCATTTGGTATTTCCGCTTCCAGCATAATTTGCAGTAAATCTTTTCTCGTAAACTAGTGAAATATAAAGAAAATATGTTTATAACTTAATGCACTTACCGTGAAATAGTAAAGTTTTTTCGTACATTTTTATTTTTAAGTCTCATGTCAATCGCTTGGTTTGCCATCTTGGCAAAGTAACCAAATGGTGCCGATACAAAATTTGAAAATAATTTGTACAAAAATGGAAATATAACTACAAAAATAATGCATCACTTGTAAGTGCATTGCTATTGAAAATTATTAACTTTTACTATTTTACTTACAGATGAAATATGCAAGTTTAACATTCGACCGGAAGGCTTTTTTTGCCTTAACCACAAATTCAGTATTTGGGTTTTCAATGCAATTGACATTCATACCAAATGCAACACTAGCGATTATATCTAAAGTCAACACACGAAATTTCCTAAAAATATATTTAAAAAAATAAGTAAACAAACAATTCAAATTAATTACTTATTTACAACAGCGAAACAGCACAATAAAGGCGATACAATATCGGTAAGATTTAGAATGTCTGTGTATTTTTCTCTGAATCATATTTTAATCAAATGCTTTGTTTTTCTCAAATTTGAGAATTTACCACTAGTTTCGATAATGTGCTCTGGTGCTTTGACGACTAATGAGAACGGCATAACAATACGGCCATCATTTGTTTGACCAATCCCAAAGCGCGTAACAAACCCCATTCGCTTTCGGATTGGTGGTTGTAGATGGCTGCATTCACCATTTCGATAAAGCACGCTTGTCCTTTGCACCATCTGTTGTGGGTTTATACAACCAAAATACAAATGGCATTTTGATCCCATTCGAACTCTTCCTGGTTGTTTCTTCGATTTTCTATCGGTAAATTCTCTCATAAAATACACCTCGTGCTTGAGTAATTGTCTAATTCAGGTCAGCACTCATCTTTTTGTCAGATAAGATCACTCGTAATCTTATCAGACAAAAAAATTCGTGCGGATCTAATTATCTGACAATTACTCGGCCTACTCGGTATATTACTAATGAAAATGTCACGTTAAATGCCTCGCCCTGTATATCTCCGCAACTCGCACCGATATTGCAGCACAGAGAAACATATTTTGTACACATTTTATACCATAGTTAACCACATCTATGCGCACTGCTAATAATATGACTTTATTTTGAATTTATCGTGCTGTTTGGATGATGAAACGTACTTGATAAAGTCGATTGGTTCTCCATTTTCAGCTGGAGTTTTTAAAGAAGTCGTTAAGTTTTCCAAACATTCTTCTATCAAACCAACCATCTGTATTAATAAAGAAATTAATCTTTTTCCTCATCAATAACATTAGTGCAATCACTTGTTTCAGCTTTCCAGATGTAAATGTTGGAGTAAGTGTGTTTCGTACCATTTTCCATTTGTCACCTGTCATAATCGACAACATATTTCCAAGTATTTCATCCTTATCCATGTTTTCAAATGCTTTTCTGTTTGGAAATGCTGCAAAATCTTTTACCAGTATTTGCTTCAATAGCTCAGGATCAGATAGAAATAACACAGGCGAACTGCCAAAAAATCCTCTGAAATATTGATGCAAATAAATTATAGGTAGTTTGTGGATGTTCATGATTATTTACCCAAATACAGTTCCAAATTTTTTCATTGCTGCCATGTCTTGATCTTCAAAACCCTAAAAATTCGTAAAATATAATTGGGTGATAATTGAGTAGAATTGGTTTTCAGACGCTTATTCGGGACGTCCTATTGGACAATAGGACGTCCACCAAACGTTATTTGAGATAGTCAATGTAGTCGTTATATAAGCCGACATATTTGATTTGATTAAACATTCTATACAACAAGATTTACGTATTTCCACGTCGGTTTCAGTGTTCCAATGAATAAATGAGGCTTCTCACCAGGTACACCTTGTTTTGTCCAATAATCAAAATCCCACGTACAGTATCTGTTAAAATATCGTCAATTTATTCAGATTAAGACTATTGATATGATTAAAGTGTTATACACATCGAAATTGCAATTTGTCAAAAAATAGATTTTCTAAATTTGTGGATAAACTTAATATTTTTATTGTAAGGAATACATAAATAAATCTCATTAAAATGTGTAATCTTAAATTTATGTTGACAAATTCAATTCAATTGTTGCCATCAAGATAAAAATATGACACATATTAGTGATTGGCGATTACGTTTTGTTAAAGGTCAGTGCACTGAGTTGTGTTTTCAGCAATTTTCAAAAAGGAAATAACATAAAAACCCAAAATAGTTTATTAAAAAATTAAATTGTTGCATTTATGATATTGTAATTGTTGATCCGATTTTTATTGTTGACAGTGCAACGCATCATGGTCCCAGCTTTCCTGTCCTACGTCATCAGTTCTAATTTGCTCCCCATTTCAAATTCTCCTTTGTTCTTCAATGTGTGTAATGCAAGATCCAGCTTAAACGTGAAACTGGGTCAAGGATCAGCTAAATTTATGAACTGGTGATGTCATACTCCCACGATTCTTTGCATTTTAGGGTTTTGTAATTGTTATTTTAACATCATAAATATAGTAATTCACTTTTTTATTAACGAGTTTAGCATTATTATATTGTTTTCTTTCAGAATTTGATGAAAATACACTCAGTGCACTTAACCTTTAACTTCAAATAACGTATAACTTATAGATATAAGTTATAAGTTGTTTTTTACATTTATAAGTTAAAAATACAACTTACAAAAAAAAAAAATTATAAATTATGCTATAAGTAAAAGCTATACGTATTTTTTTAAACAAGCATAAGATAAATATATCTGTTTTAGAAATTTATCTTCCGTTTTATTAAGACATTTGCTGAATGAATGAACTTATAACTAATAACTTTTAACTTAGAAATTTATAACTTATAAGTTGTACATATAAAAAAGTAATCGCCAAATCTCTAGTGACAAAATTATGGCTTGGTGTGCTAAGTTTAAAATTATTGTGATATTGTTTTTGTAAATTATGTTTACAAAAATTGAGTATATAATTAGAACGGTTTCTCTTTAACCGGCATAGCTATCTAAAAAAAATTAATCGACACAGATTCTGAGACCTATTTTGTACTTCTTTAATTAATACATAACCACTGTGTTATAATGAGAATAGGGTTTTCTTCCATAAAAAAATAAAAAAATAAAAATAAAAGTTTATAAATGAAATTAAGTATCTTAACAAAAATTCTATTCCAACTCGTAATGCAATTATGCAACAAGTATATGCTATCACGTAATAAGTGTTTACTTGCCTCCAATGGCAAAAATGACAACTAACAAATATTTTGGTATAAAAGTGTGTTTACTTACATATACAACACTGATACTAATCCAATGGTACTAATCCAAGCTAGCGATGTCCAGTATTGGGAATAATTAAAGAAATAAGTGGAAATAATGTCATCATCCATTTCTTGTTGCTATATTAATTTCTAAGCCCGAGTTTATGTTGACCTTGTTCTCGTAGAAAAAGTCGGCTTGTGCGTTTCAAAAGTGGCTGAACACTGATATAGCATATAAATATTAATGTAGCCGCACTAGCGACATCTAGTGACAATTATTTCGTTAACTTTAGTTGTTTATCATGTTTTCACCAGAGATTGTTCAAACATTTAATTAACTCATTCCTAATGTAATAGCTGGAACTTCTTCTCTTTAATGAGGTGTGTCATGTGTGATGTTTGGCAATATTGATGATGTCGTTATGAAAAAAGCTACTAGATTTAGTGATTTTCGAGTCCCGTCTGCGGTTGCCTTGGCAGGGCCAGACCAAATGATTTTGCAGGCCTTATACGGCCCACAAGCCGAATGTTCTCCATTCCTGGCTTATAGGAACACCAAAAACCATTTAAATACAAACCGTACAAGCACCTAACCTAACAAAATTGGGATAAAATTGATGTTTTACTAAAGCAAATGTTTTGTAATGCACCTAGAAATCGTAAAATAGTCTACAGTTATGTAATTTCACAGTGTATAAGTATCCAGACATTTAGGCCCCAGATCTTTTGGCAGCGGCTGAATTTGGCTATTTGCCAACAGATGACAGCGGCAAGCGGCTGGCAGCCTAGCCGGCCAGGTTTGACAGTGGCAACAGCCTGTCAGCTTACTAATTCAGCTATAGGTGACTCAGGAATAAGTCCTACCTGCAATTTTTTTGGCCATTGAGTGGCTGCAATTTTAAATTCTCAATTGATTCAGTACACCATTTTTACCCAATATTATTTTAAATATTTTGTTTTGTTAATTTTTATTTATCTAATAAACTATGATAAACTGTGTGATTCATTACAAATCTGTGGTGAAACCATGATGAAACAACTCAAGTGAAGGAATTAATCGTTACTAGATGTCGCTACTGAGAGCACATTGATATTTATATGAGTGTTTTATGCTCTGTTTTGAAAAACGTACTGCAAGCTCCCATTGTTAATTTGAGTTTGTAAATGATTAATAATTTATTTTATGGATATTTTAGTGTGTATTAAACAATCATTTTGTAATCGATCCCTTCCTTATTGGTTAAGAAAAATCACTGCATTAGTTTTTAATGTAACCTTGAGCTTGTGATATCTCCAACCAATGGGAGTTCGTCATAAGTTTTCCAAAACAGAGTGTAGTTCAATTTAGTTATTTTCGAAACTCGCACGATAACTACTCCTAAAAGACCAAGCTAAACTTAAACTAGAGCTAGATAGTAACAAAAATGGATAACGACATTATTTTTACTTATTTCATTAATTGTTGTCAATACTGGCTATCACTTGCTGTCATTGGATTAATGTTGCGGCGTTCCGGGTGGTTAGCTAATAAATTACAAGATAATTTATACACTAACGCCGTCGAGATGCCTTAGCGGACTTAAACTCTTGGCCAGTTAAAATGTCTAGGGGTAATGGTTTGAATAATTG
>JAQFXT010002826.1:0-10836 GCA_034683725.1 Strigamia crassipes
CCTGACCTAACCGTAACCTAACCTAACCTAACCTAACCTAACCTAACCTAACCTAACCTAACCTAACCTAACCTAACTTAACCTAACCAAACCTATGATGATGCAATTGCACCATCATTCACCGCTCTACCACGCCGTCCTACGCAGGCCCGTTCCTACCATAGGAACACCATGTGATAAACACACGAGCGCCACTGGTCAGGGGGCGTCGCACCGCGACTTGCTTCCGCAACTCTTCACTGACTAAGGGGGGGGGGGGGTGCCAACAGGACAAAAAACACACGAGCGCACAACACCCTAGGAACAAGCCTGGTCCTACGTCTTACCTTTCTCCGATCAAGTATTTATTGTCGCCAAACGACTGCACACATTCCCCCTTGGTCGAGATGTTGTTGGTCGTGATGTGCACCACTTGTGTGCCGCTCTGGAACCACGTTCCGATCCAGTTGGCCGGAAACCAGCATTCGCCTGTTCGAAGAAAAGAAAAAAGAGAAAAGGTTAAATTGGTGGAGGTAATTCAAACAAAAGAAGCAAACTTTAACCCTTTGACGGGTTTGTGAGGAGAAAGCAATTATTCAAAATGTGATGCCGCATCGTTGCCTCGTTTGATAAGAGGCATCGGCACAGAAGCCCGCGGTCCGATATGCTCTTTCGACTCCAATTAAAGACATAACTACATTGATTGCCACCACCGCCAGTTTAATCTATCGGAAAACTAATTAAAAGCCCCGCTCGCTTCTGTTCCGACCTGGCAGACGTCCACGTACGAGTCAATCTTTGATTCCTCCAACCGACAACGTCTTCCGCAGTCACAAAAAAAAAAACCCGCCCGGAATCAAGATGGATCCGACCCAAAGTGCCATTAAACAAAAAGCATTCAATAAAGCGTAGCATGATCGAGTTATCCGGCGTTTAAGAGATTTAATGTGAGAATCTCCCGTAAAACCGGCACGACCTTCCAGAGGTCATTTGAAGGTCGTGCAACAGTTCAAGCCTTCCAGGGGTTGTTTGAAGGTCGTGGAACCTGGATTGTAACTAACACAACTTAGATTTTATTCCATGAAAGCTAACCCTCGACCATCGGTCAAGATCGCGTAGGAGAAAGCGACATCACAGTGCCCGCTTGCACGGCATCAATATTTAAGTTAATCGTGATACAGAGTCTCTCGCTATACCGAGTCATTATAATCTCGAACCCAAGATCTGCAAAATGATAGGGTTGTTGCAAATTCGAACATTTGAATGGCAGTTTTGTGCATAATTTGACCATTTTATTCTTTTTCTCTCCTAACAATTCTTAACAAGGAGGGGGAGCCGCCCCCCTTGACCCCTGCAAACCTAACATTACTCGTTTGTTTAAGAAATCATTACTTTCCGATCATTTTTGTGGGATTGTAGCAGCGCACGCACACCGGTGGAAGCAAGAAAAGGCGACACTGGGTTCGAGATTACCAAGACTCGGTATAGCAGACGAACCCGATACCACAATTAGCTTAAATATAAATGCCGCCGCTTCCCCTCATTTACATATATCGCCATCTGGCAATCGGGTGCGCCAACAGACCCGCAACATCTAGATATTGGATCCGTGGCGACGCCTACAATACTTAAACAACCTATGCAACATAGATGAATCAAACAATACAACAGTTATGCTTCGTTTAATTTGAGAAAGTAATTATGGTCTACTCCTGTGTAGCTTAATTGGTAGAGCACCCGTACAGCAAAGCCGTTTTTTCAGCCAGAAATTAGTAGCAAAAGTAGACTACCGTATTTCTTCGATTAAAATTCGCGGCTTATATTTGCAAATGCAATTTTTTGCCACGACCTATAATCGAGCGCGACTTCTATTCGAGGGAGACTTTAATTGAGAACGTCGAATTCCACATAACATTACGTCGAGTAAACGTTCCCATTTATGTCACGACGACGCTTTGTTTGATTGTCGTCACGACGTAATGTTAGTTGTCACGTCCTAATTACGTCGTCTAACATTAGAAAGTCCACTTTTAGGCAGAAAACCTACAAGTTCAACTGCAAAATACAAATACAGATCGCCGTCGAACATTAGCCGTGGCGACTTGTATTCCACGTGTTGATATTTTGCCGCAACTTATAATCGAGGGCGACTCCGGTCTTTCCTCTCGCCTTCAAATTTCTGGTTGGAAAAACGAAACGGCTCGGACTCCGAGGAATTCTCACGTTGTGTTTATTCTTTATTCCTTATCGAACGCGCCAAACATCGCCGAAAACATCAATCTCTCGAAGTTGTGTTTCACCGTTGTCCACCACATCCTTTTGGAGGTCAAAATTGATCCTAGCTGAGTGGGTTAGAGCACTCTATCCCTCTTTAATTGCAGCCAACTAAATTCATCAATCAATACACAATAGGCCACTATTAATTGCCCATTTTAATTGCCCATAAATTTCATCCCCTTTTATACATTTCTTTCTTAATTTACATCAATGAGTTGGGCATGGGTGGGTGAGAGCGATTCTTTACCTTTCTCCTAATGAGAAAAAAATAAATGACTTTTCCCATTGACTTCGAAAAACAGCCATGATTAATCGTGCCCATTAAATCAAAATTAGAAAAGACGAACAAGAATTCACAATAGTCGCTCTAAATCATGGAACCACGGCTCAAACATGGCTGACACATAAATTACTCTTTTATTACCGAGCCACGCATCAATCCTTTCTTCAAACCTAAAGCGCTCAGGTGTGGTCAACCGCGACACTCTTTTCAAACTAATGTCACCAGAGTGCGTTGCCATTCTCAGAGCGGTAAAGAAAAAAAAAATATGGCCGCTCGGTGAATGTTTTCCACACCTCAGACTGGGAGACTCCAACCGACTATTAGTGTCCCTCACTTTTTTTGACAACCACTTTCACGACTCCCCGGCCCCGCCTCCCCCCAATTTTTTTTTCTTGCTGCCATATTTTAGCACAGCAGGCAAATACGAGTTGTTTAGAGGTTGCAATTACGGGTTTCCCCCCTCCCATCGATTCGCCGACCGGTCACGAATCGTGCGAATTAAAAATTAAGCTTCGAGTCGTTGGGGCGAGTTTACATGGAAGAAGTTTTCCAGAAACATGAAAAAAAAAATGGTGGGACGGATTCTAAATTTTCTCGAATCCAAATCCAAATCCATTTTCAGTCGTTTCAAAGTAAATAAAGAAAGTCAAGAAAATAGATCGAGATTTGCTTTCTTGAAAGTCACTTTTAGTGGTGGATCCAGAAAGTTACAAGGGGTTGGCCATTTTAGTTCATTTTTGCATGTGATTTTTTTATTTTGGCCAAAAATAAATTTTTTGGGTCTAAAAATGAATTTTTTTTGGTTTAGAAGTAAATGTATTTCACCAAAAGATATAAAGGTTAACTGCCTATAAATAAATGTTTTTGGATTAAAAGTGAATTTTGTGGTCTAAAAAATTAATTTTGCGGTGTAAAAATTAATTTTGTAGTCTAAAAATTAATTTTGCAGTTTAAAAATTAATTTTGTAGTTTAAAAATAAATTTTGTGGTCTAAAAACAAATTTTGTGGTCTAAAAATAAATTTTGTAATTTAAAAATAAATTTTTTGGTCTAAAAATGAATTTTTTGGTCTAAAAATAAATTTTTTGGTCTAAAAATGAATATTTAGGTCTAAAAATGAATTTTTTGGTCTAAAAATGAATTTTTTGGTCTAAAAATTAATTTTTTGGTCTAAAAATGAATTTTTTGTTCTAAAAATGAATTTTTTGTTCTAAAAATGAATTTTTTGTTCTAAAAGTGAATTTTTTTATCTAAAAGTAAATTTTTTGGTCTAAAAGTGAATTTTTTGGCCTAAAAGTGAATTTTTTGGCCTAAAAGTGAATTTTTTGGCCTAAAAGTGAATTTTTTGTTCTAAAATAAATTTTTTCAGTCTGAAATTAAATTTTTCAGTCTGAAATTAAATTTTTCAGTCTAAAAACAAAAATTTTTGTTGCTTAGTGGTCGTGGCGCTAAGGCCACTTTCCGAAACCTCTTTAATTATGCCACAAAAACCATCACTTCCGCTTTCCAACATACAAAAACTAACAAAACAACTCTCCTTCATCTATTAAAAACAAAAAAAAAACAGCTTTTCTCTCACCCAAAAAAAAAAAAAAAAAAAAAAAAATCCCACAGACCCCCAAATTAATCCAAATTTGACCCCAAATTAAAACCCCTCCCCATATAATCACCACCCATACAAAACCTCCACCCTATCAAAAACACAAAACTAATAACTACCTGTCCCCCCCACCTCCCCAAACTCAACCAATAAATTACCCCAAATACCCCCTACCCCTATAAAAAAAAAAATAAAAAAAAAAAAAAAAAAAACTTAAAAACCCCACCCCTAGGCCCATAAACCATCAACTCTGAACCTCCTTCCTGCTCCTCCACATAAAAACTCATTGTCCCACTTTCCCATTGAAATGAAAACCACCTGCACCAACACACATACCCACAATGCACCCAGGAAACCCTCATTGGCAAACCTAATCGCAAATCATTTTTAATTCGATCCATATATTTGCATCTCCGCGTTCCATTTCCATTTCCATTTTTTTTTTTTTTTTTTCATTTTCGTTTTCATTTTGGGCCCCCCTGCTGGGCGACCTAGGCAAACATGCCCTATCTCATATTGCGTGATATTTGCATGTCTAATATTTCATACCTTTTTTTCACGTGCTTTGAATACGCCCCCCCTAAAACGCCAAATATGGGCAAAACGTGGCGCCCGCGTCTGGTTTCAAGGTTGTGGGAATACAGCACGATTGACTCGCACAATGGGAAACGTGATTGCATCTCTAACTATGGAACCGGTCCGTGAATGCTAGGGGAGAGGTGGAGTGGACAACACTGGGGAGTTGTGTGTTGTGCGTATTGTGGATCTGTCTTTTGCAGCTTGCATTCAAGTTTAGGGGTTTTGGGTTTGGTTGGGGTCCCCTGGAGTCGTTTGAGTCACCAAATCTCAGCCAAAATAGTGAAAATGAAATCATAGATTTTTGGAATTGCTAAGATTGTGCCGAAAAATGTTTAAAATAGTTGGTAATAGGCCTAAAAACCTTTGAAATGGCTGGCAATAAATCTAAAAACATTTAAAATGGCTGGTAAAAAATCTAAAAACATTTAAAATGATTGGTAATAAATCTAAAAACATTTAAAATGGCTTGTAATAAGCCTAAAAAACATTAAAAATAACTGGTGAAAGACCAAAAATGCATTAAAATGGCTGCTAATAGGCTTGAAAACATTTAAAATGGCTGCTAATAGGTCTGAAAACATTTAAAATGGCTGCTAATAGGCCTGAAAACATTTAAAATAGCTAGTAATAAGCCTAAAATACATTAAAGTAGCTAGTAATAAGCCTAAAATACATTAAAATGACTAGTAATAAGCCTAAAAGACATTAAAATGGCTATAATAAGCCTAAAAGACATTAAAATTACTAGGAAAAAACCTAAAACATTTTTAAATGACTGGCAATAGATCTAAAATGCATTTAAACGTCTGGTAAAAGGCCTAACAACTTTAAAAATACCGGATGGAAATTCAAAAATGTATTAAAATGGCTAGTAAAAAACCTAAAAAAATTTAAAATGGCTGATAATAAGTCTGAAAACCTTTAAAATGGCTGGTAATAAGTCTGAAAACCTTTAAAATGGCTGGTAATAAGTCTGAAAACCTTTAAAATGGCTGGTAATAAGTCTGAAAACTTTTAAAATGGCTGGTAATAAGTCTGAAAACCTTTAAAATGGCTGGTATTAGGTCTGGAAAAAGACCTAACAACCTTAAAAATGTCTAAAACCATTGAAAACAACCCAAAACAACAACTCACATTCAAAATAATGTGCCACTCCAGTTCTATTGTGCAAATAACTCCCCAAAAAATCATCATCATCAAAAAAATTCCCATCACCCACCACAAAACTCCACTTGAAATAAAAAAATAAAAAAAAATCACATTTCAACCCACACAACATTTTCCCCACTTCATTTAAACTGTGACAAACTGCTTCTTGCCAAGTGCACCTCCTCCATTTATACCAAACCACAAACACCAAAAAAAAAAAAAAAAAAAAAAAAAAAAATGGTCGCAGCCCCAACACACCCAAAACCTTAATTACAACAAAAAAAATAAAATGAAATAAATGATCTTCTCAAACCACTTTATTAACTTCAATTGAAGCCGCCATCTTTTTCTAATTACACATCTGTGTGTGGCTAGTCCCCCACCTCCTCCATCCACAAGCGAAAATTCCCATCATAGGCCTAAGTACCCTCCATCCTTCTGCCATTTCCGCCCCACCAACTGTAAATTGTCATCATCTGCAGCAACATACAAGAGGAAAGCATTCACCTAAAAGCTTTCCAAGACCAAATATGCGCAAGAAATATTGCAACAATATCCTTCTGCACCGACGGAAGCCCCCAACGACTAACCGCCGCTAGTGATATTGCGAAATATTGTTTGCGATATGCAAATGCGATATTATAACTTTAATATAACCTAACGTAACACAACCTAACCTAACCTAACCTAACCTAACCACAGAATTTATGTCATTCCTTGGTTCAAAAACTGCCGGTAGGTGGTTAATATGAATGCTGGAAGATCCGTCTCGGCGAGAGTTTTCTGTTCGGTCCTGCATTTGCATTCCTATCTCTGTCGGTTTGCGAGATATTCGCACGACAAGTTGCACCGTTTCAATTACGCGTCTTAACGGCTAGACGGTATCGAACGGTGCTTTTACGTTGGCAAATTGGAAACTTCAATTGCTTCCTGCTCGTCAGAATCCGTTAGTTAGAAGCAGGGCGGTATCTGATTGCCGTCGAACCTCAAACCCGTTCTTGATTAATGAAAACATTCTTGGCAAATGCTTTTGCAGAAGTCGTTAGCGAAGACTTATCCGGCTTAGGCGTACAAATCTTTCATAACAAGCGAAGCAAAATGCTTTAAAACAATTATTCCGCTCGCCGGAACCACTTTTTCATCCAGTCGCTAAAACATTACTGGATTATCCCACTAGAGATTTTAGTGCATCATTTAAAGCCATTAACACCTACCAATGCCATAAAATCTGCATGAATGTTGCATAAAAGTTGCGGAAATGTTATTCTAAACTTCTTTGATTGACATATTAAAGAATACGCAAAAATGGTTTTAAACCCAAAACGTTTTCAACCATTGCTAGTCTTCCTCAGTTGGTGTTATTCCAGATATTCCAACCAACAGGATACAACCATGAACCAAGGACAACATAGACACGTCTCCATGTGTTATTTCGTACGGATAGGTGGTTCTATGCTCTGATTTGCTGAATGCAGTCACACGTGTCACACCATTGCATTGTGGGTTTTCCTCAGTAACAACAAATAAACTGTTACAGCCTAAAAGTATTTGTTTTTGGTCTAAAATATTCGTTTTTGGTCTAAAAATATTTGTTTTTGGTCTAAAATATTTGTTTTTGGTCTAAAAATATTCGTTTTTGGTCTAAAATATTCGTTTTTGGTCTAAAATATTCGTTTTTAATCTACAGGATTTATTTTTGGTCTAAAACATCAAATTTCAGACTAAAAACTTGCTACGATAAGGCCTCCCAGAATGCAAAGCGGCTTGCATGCAGCATGACGGTCTAAACACATAAAAACATGTCCATGTTATCCTTGGTTCATGATACAACAAACCGCAAAGAAATTTTTCAGTTGCGTCTTGCAAATCCCTTAAAATCGACAAAATCCCGCGGCGTTCCACCCTGCACGCTATTAATCGCACGCACAGCAATAAATTTTCAACACACAATTTGATCTGGTTCATAAGATTCAACTTTTTCAGCGAGGCACTATCAATCGTTGGACAAATCGCAGTTAACTCCGATGAGTTTTTCCTCCGATCATCGCCGCCATCTGTTTCCATTCGCCACACTCCTCAAAGAACATAACCCGATGACAAGATAAACCGTAGCAAATTAACACCTGTAAAAAAACAAACCACTCAGAACATTATCAAACCCAATCTGCCATTACCTCCTTCAACTTGTCACAAAAAAAACATTCAAACATCCCCATCCACCACCCCACCCTCCCTTCCCTCCAATCAAACAGAGTAGACAACATGCACCTGTGGGGGGTCCACCAAATAACTATTCTCAATTCCATCAAGCACAATTCCCATTATTGAGTGGCAGGGTCACACAAACATAACAACTCACCACTTTTCTCATCATCCTCTTGACATTCCTCATTAAACAGGGACACTGACCAATCACCTGTTGTCAAAAATCACAAACTTTTTTTTCAATCACGAAGAAAAAAATCTTCTTTTTTCATTTCACTTTTGGCAAACCCACTTCATTTTGTCTGCACCCTGAAACCCACAGCATTCAAATCACCTTGTTGCTCCTAACCGACCGAAGGTTAAAGGTGAAGTTGTCCCTATGACTTAGTCTCACACTCCTTTACATTCCTCTCAAGCATCCACTTCTTTATTGCAAGTTATGACGTCTTATAACACAAAATCCCAGCGTTTAACGGCTTTGTTGTGCAATATAGTCATGCGCCGAACATCCCGCGCGCCAGTCGGATATTGGATATACGCCCGTATATGCCAAACGTCGAAATTGAGTCGCGGTTCCCAATTTTTGCGCCAGATGACACGGCCCGTTTTGCCGTCAAAAAAAAAAAAAACCCACTGAGGAAGACCAGCAATGGTCGAAAACGTTTTTGGTAACAAATTTTCGCTTATACTTTAATATGTCAATCAAGCAGTTAACAACTACGTCCAAATAAGTTTCTTGTACGACTGGTACTAACGGTGTCGCCGCCGAATCCTAATTTTCCTCGCGTTCTCCATCTTTGTCTAAGCTTATAAACTAAATCTCTTTTTCCATTTGCGGCGCCGATATCTGAAAAAAGGAGATGAAAAGCAAATAAAAACCAAAGATAAGCGAAACAAAGCGTCGAACAAGCCCCTGTTTCTGTTGACGTTGGTAGTTGGCACGCAAACGCCATTAAAACTGAATCCGACCCCCTTCGTTCTTCCCGAGCCGGGAATATCAAACAACATGATAATTTCATGTCCAACACACTAAATATTTATGTACTACACTTGTTAAATCGTTCCAAATTAACCATGGCGACGCTGCTGCTTTTTCCACCCCTGGTGGCAAAAAAACCTAACCCCGTCGACACCCGCTCCTGGCTGTTTTTAAAAATATCGTATTTCTTTGATTTAAAGCCGCCCTCGATTAAAAGTCGCCCTCGATTACAAGTCGCGGCAAAATATCAGCACTTGGAATACAAGTCGCACTAGAATATAAGTCGCGGCTAATGTTCGAGGGCAATTTGTATTTGTACTTTGCAGTAGAACTTGCAAGTTTTCTGCCTAAAAGTGATTTTTTTAATGTTAGAAGACGTAATTAGAACGTAAAACCTAACATTAAGTCGTGACAACACTCAAACAAAACGTCGTCATGACGTAAACGGGAACGTTTACACGACGAAATATTATGTGGAAGTTGACGTTTTTAATTAAAGTCGCCATCGAATAGAAGTCGCCCTCGATTATAGGTCGTGGCAAAAAATTGCATTTGCAAATATAAGCCGCGGCCTATAATCGAAGAAATACGGTACCCAAATTTTTCAATATCGCCGATACCGATTATCAACAGCCGAACATCGACCGATACCAATACCTGCACGGAAGACGTCATCGGATCCCGTTGTTGCACACAATACATTTACACAGCTTTACATTCACACCGCCATGTTCTCATTTATTAACAAAAGCCAAAGTACGCAATCATTATCGCATACTCCAACTACAACAATGGAGGGCACCCCCCACAAGGGGGGGTGCAGAGAAATGAAATCACTCAATAATTCAACAAATAGGAGACCAACAATTCTTTTTGCACCCGGGCCCCATCTAGAAGGAGGCCGGCCCTGCAACAATACCAATAATATGAAACTCTTTTCATAAGACCCTCTTTAGGGAAACGAAGTTGTCAATAGAGCGCGGGTGTCCTGTCAGCACATTTGCGGTAATCATAACCCAATTGGAACGGTAGATCTTCTTGTTCAGTGCTGGCTCGAGTCTTGCAGATTCTTTTCGACCTCACCTTTAATCCATAGAAGTTTAACCACCAAACAAAACCATCCCTCGTTCATGATTGGCTGCACATCATCAAAACCCCATTTCCAGCATGCTTTTCGAATAAAACATGCCTAAAAAGAGAACATGTGACCCCTGTGTGGCCCCTGGCGTCACAATACAGAATTACAAAAGAGAAAAGGAAGAATGAGAAAGAGAGAGCGAGCAAACGAAGAAGAGAAGGGGATTCCGAAACGACAACGCTCTTGCCATCCCCTTTCCTTCATCGACCCGAGGAAGGGCCAACTCCCGCGCATGAGGGAAGGGAAACCCAAATCGAAGCCTCAATCTTGAATAATACCGATTTCCCTATGTTCTCGGGTATAAGCGTTCTTCCCGTCCATGGACCACGTTGACGTCGAGGTGCGTTTTTCATGCGCAATTAAAAATTGCGCCTGGTACAATCACGCGCGAGTTTTAGGCGTAGCTTTACAACGAAGCTTCGCTACTGGCGCAACTAGCATGATTCGCACTTTTTCAAAATGGCTGCGCACACGTCACGAAGCATTGTACTCAGGGCATGCTCCGAAGGGGGTGCAGTGGGTGCAAGGCATCCGGGCCCCGAGTCTTATAGGGGCCCCCAAAAAAAAAGCAAAAAAAAAAAAAAATTTATAAAATTCAAAAAAATTTAAATGAAATAAATCAATACATCAATGGTCGCATCAACATT
>JAQFXT010002827.1:0-10832 GCA_034683725.1 Strigamia crassipes
CACAAAATTACCAAAAATTACCAAAAACTACACAAAAATTACCAAAAATTACCAAAAATTACTAGAAATTACCAAAATTTACCAAAAATTACCAAAAATTACTAGAAATTACCAAAAATTACCAAAAATTACCAAAAATTAACAAAAATTACCAAAATTTACCAAAAATTACCAAAAATTACCAAAAATAACCAAAAACTACACAAAATTACCAAAAATTACCAAAAACTACACAAAAATTACCAAAAATTACCAAAAATTACTAGAAATTACCAAAAATTACCAAAAATTACCAAAAATAACCAAAAACTACACAAAATTACACAAAATTACACGAACCTAACTTACCACATTCCTCTTGCACAATTCCTTCATCCCCCAAAACCCAAACACCAAAATCACATTTTTGACCACCCCTCGCCGCCCCAACCCGAAAAAAAAATCTTTTTCATAAAAAAAACCACCCGCACCCCGACATTCTTTCGGGTTGGCGCAGCCAGGGTCCTCCAAACCCTACCAGGTCCATCGTCCGTCTTCTCTTCCTCCGTTTGCACGTTCCCCCGTAATGAAACACTCGCGTTCTCGTCCGGCGCGCTCGTCACCAACCCCCCGCCGGACAGCAACGCCGCCTCCCGTCCCGACACCTTCGAGTCCACCTCACAATGCTCCTCGCCGCCCGAATACGAACTCTTCCTCCGTCCTGCGCTCCGCGGCGACTTGCACCGTTGACTCCTCGCCGTCGCTTCCCCCGTCGTCGTCGCCGCCCCCGCCGCCGCCTCGCCCTCCCCGATCGTCCTCTGCCCCCCCACCACCATCGCGTTCCGTCCGCGCAGCGAGATGTGCAGCGGCGGAACGCGCGGCTCGTTTCCCGGCGACGGCGACGGCGTCCCGCTCGACGACCCGCTGGCACTGCTCGCCGCCTTGGCGACCCCCGTCGGAATATTCACGAACGACACGTCCACCTTGTACTCGACGCACTCGGGGCTCTCGCGCTCCGAGTCGCGGATCTTCAGCCGCAGCCGGATCTTCTCGCCGGGGCTGCCGACGGGGCTGCCGACCCGCGACGGCGACGGCGCCCGCTCCGCCCGCTCGTCGCGAGCCTCCGTCGGCGTCGGCGTCGGCGTCGGCGTCTTCTCCTCGTCCATCGAGTCGTCGCTGGTCATCGGCTCCAGCTGGCCCGTGAACGGGTTGATCAAATGCAGCGTCCGTTTCGACGGCGACGGCCACGGCGACAGCTCGGGCGACGCGCCGCAAGTCCCGTTCACTGCCCCCGCGGGGCCCACCGCGTCCTGAGCCGGGGCCGGCGGCGGGGGACTCGCCAGGGGGCTGGCGGGGGGGCTGCCGAGACGTCGGGCTTTCCGTTTGCCGCGTCCGGGGGACACGGGCGGATGGCGTTTGTCGTTCTGCAGCAGATTCACCAGCAGGGGGCTCGAGAGCACGACGCCGCGCGTGTTGTTGATGGGGGGCTGGCCGTAGGTGCCCGGATAGGGGGTTGGGGGGTGGGGCGGTGGCGTGCATCGTGTTGATGGCGGCGTGGGTCATGGAGGCGAAGGGGAAGGGGCCGAAGTGACCCGGGCGGGGTGCGGGTCGGGGGGTTTGGGGTTGCGGCGGGATGGGTTCGCTGCCGGGGGCCACGACGTTGGGGGATTTGAACTCGAGGGCACTGGGGGCGGTGGTGGCGGGGCCCTGCTGGCTCAGGTACTGCGCGATGTTTTTGCGGGTCGTTTCGACGTTGCTGGGCCCCGGGGACGAGTTGCCCGATGAGGTGTCGATCATCGACGTGCTGGTGCACGGTGGTGTGGATCTGCGGGGGTCCGAGTCGGTTCGAAGGATGATTTCTTGAGGTTCGTTTAGACGACCGGCGATCGTTAAGGATATTACCTGCAATGATGCGGGGGTGTTAGCGAGAGTTTTTTTAGGGACGAAATTGGTTTTTTAGGAGGAAAATTTTGGATTTTTTTTTGTTGGAAATTTTAATGTTTTCATTTTATGCAAAAATAGTGAAATTTCGTGGTTAGTTCATAAAGTTTCGCATAGAATTCAATGAAATTTTATTTTTTTTAACGAATTTCGTATAGAATTCAATAAAATTTCATTTTTTAAACAAATTTCGCATAGAATTCAATAAAATTTCATTATTTTTAAACGAATTTCATATAGAATTCAATAAAATTTCATTTTTTTTAAACGAATTTCGTATAGAATTCAATAAAATTTTGTTTTTTTAAACGAATTTCGCATAGAATTCAATAAAATTTAATTTTTTTTTTACACGAATTTCGCATAGTGATTTCTATACGAAATTCGTGTAAAAAAAATTAAATTTCATTTTTATAAACGAATTTCGCAGAGAATTCAATAAAATTTTATTTTTTTTAAATGAATTTCCTATTAAATTCAATAAAATTTAATTCTTTTTAAATGAATTTCGTATAGAATTCAATAAGATTTCATTTTTTTCAACGAATTTCGTACAAAATTCAATAAAATTTCATTTTGTTACATGAATTTCGTAAAGAATTCAATAAAATTTAATTTTTTAATCGAATTTCGTATAGAATTCAATAAAATTTAATTTTTTTAAACGAATTTCACATAGAATTCAATAAAATTTTATTTTCTAAATAATTTTTTCGTAGAATTCAATGAAATTTGATTTGTTTGAAGTAAATTTTACATAGAATTCAATAAAATTTTATTTTTTAAAAATAAAATTTATTGAAATTTGATTTCTTATAGGGAAATTTCGCGGTCAATTCAATGAAATTTGTTGGTTTGTTGTAAATGAAATTGTGTTCCATTTAATTAAATTTGACTTTTCAAAAAAAATTTTGCATAGAATTTAATAAAATTTAATTTAATTTAATTTAAAAAATATAATGTTTCAAATTTAATAAAATTTGATTTTTTTAAATAAATTTTGCTAAGAATTCAACAAAATTTGATTTTTTTGAAGAAAATTTCACATTGAATTCAATCAAATTTTACTTTTTTAAATAAATTTCGCAAAAAATTCAATAAAATTCAATTTTTTTCTAGCATATTTCACGTGGAATTCTATAAAATTTGTTTTTTGAATCAAATTTCAGATTGAATTCAATCAAATTTTCCTTTTTAAAATAAATTTCACATAGAATTCAATCAAATTTGACTTTTAAAAATAATTTTTGCATTAAATTCATTCAAATTTGATTTTTTTTTTTGAAAACTTCAAATTTCACATTGAATTCAATCAAGTTTTACTTTTTTAAATCAAATTTCACATGGAATTCAATCAAATTTAACTTTTTAAAACAAATTTCGCATAAAATTCAACAAAATTAGACTTTTTACAAGCAAATTTCATATAAAATTTAATAAATTTTGATTTTAACGAGTCAAAACATCTAATCATGCATTTTCCGCACAACTGAATGCTATAAACTCGCTTAAATAACAAAAAAATCGAAATCTATCAATAATTAGCTCAAATTTCATCATTTTCTTGCATAATTTCTTAAAATTTATCATTTTCTTGCATAATGTGCTCAAATTTCACCATTTTCTTGCATAATTTGCTAAAGTTTTCATTTTATCTTGCATTATTTGCTAAAATTTTCATTTTTTCTTGCTCAATTTGCTAAAATTTTCATTTTTTCTTGCATAATTTCCATTAATTTTCCATTATTTTCCTCCATTTTGTGTCCAATTTTCGATTTTCTCACTTGGTCCCCTTCAATTTGAACGGACAAAATTCCCAAATCCCTGAGCACGCGGTCCCCATGTTGGGCCAACTGGCGCAACCGTTGTGCCGCTTCTCTCGGGATCTGGAAAGTGACGCGAACGCTGTTCCACGGCTCGAGTTTCGTCACTCGTAGCGATTTGTTTTCTACATAATTTTAATTAAAAATCAAAATTATTATTTTTGACTATTTTTTTTATAATTTTCAATTTTTTGTTTTCACCTGTACAGAGTAAGGACCTCAAACTACCAACGAGGTACTGCAGTTGACGAGGGAACGTCGGGTCCTTCAAATCACCTTTGCACGTGGTAACCACTGTGATTATAGGTTCTGACGTCATCTCTGAAAACAAAACAAAAATTCAAATATTTCAATCAAATTTTTTTTTAATTTGGAATTTTAAAAAAATTCAATAAAAACCGAAATTTTGACATGTTTTAATGAAAAAAATCAACAAAAATGTGTAAAATAATTCAAATTTCGACTTTTTTACCACAAAAATTGCAATTTTTTAACAAAATTTTGATTTTTTCAGCTAAATTTCAATTTTTCAACAAAATTTTGATTTTTTTTAGCAACATTTTAATTTTTCAACAAAATTTTGATTTTTTCCAGCAAAATTCCCATTTTTTTTCAGCAAAATTCCAATTTTTTTCAGCAAAATTCCCATTTTTCAACAAAATTTTGATTTTTTCCAGCAAAATTCCCATTTTTTTCAGCAAAATTCCCTTTTTTCAGCAAAATTCCCATTTTTTCACCAAAAAATTCCCATTTTTTCACCAAAAATTCCCATTTTTTCACCAAAAATTCCCTTTTTTTCACCAAAAAATCCCATTTTTCACAAAAAATTCCCATTTTTCACCAAAATTTCCCATTTTTTCCTCAATTTCCACCTTTTTACCCAAATCTGCCTAACAAAACACTACAAATTCATCAAACAAAACAAAATCCAACCAAAATTTATTAATTTTACACCAAAATTCTTCATTTTATCCAATTTTCTTCCAATTTTTTCCCCATTTTTCCTATTTTCCCCATTTAGGCCTAACCAAAACCCCCAAAACCCCTCCCCTAACCACCAAAACCCACAAACCCAACAACCCAACCCCCCATAAACAAACAACCCCAACAAATCCCCACCCAAAAAACCCAAAAAACTCACACAATTTCACCCAAATTTCCCCAATTGATTCGCAGCCGAGTGCCAAGCCTAATCCGAAAAACCCCACAAATTCTTGCCCCAACCCCCAAACCTCGCGCAAAACCCTTCGAAAAACCTCAAAATAATCCTGCAACACGTCCAGCAGTCGCGGGCACGTCCAAAAGAGTTAAAACGTCGCAAAAACGTGATGGAAAAAGCAGCAAAATAAGCCATCATCATCCGGACCAATGGGCGCCAGGCTTAATTTTCAAATTAATTTCAAACCATTTATTTATCCACATACGGGTCACAAACGGCGCAAGGTGTCGGCGAGTACGTTAAGCAATTTGCACACACAATTTCGTCCGCTGATCTTACCTGAAAAGGATAAATTTCCAGGCATGATTCTGTGTCAATCACATACGCCATGGAACAATAACAAGTGCCGCCATTTGCAATACTACAACTGCGCAAGCGTCGATCAATCAGGTGCATTATGGGAGGAGGTTTCAATTACACATTTTATTACTAGATGGCGAAAAGCGGATCGGTTAAATCAAATCCGCCATTGTGACGTAAGAAAATGTAAAGTTAGAATTTAAAAATTGATATTTTATGACGTTGATTTTGAACCGGTCTTTATAAAAATGGTTTCTTGAAATTTTCCATAGTAATTCGTAATAGTAAACGATTGTGATGAGTTTAAATAGGAAATCAAGCACAAATTTATAGGTTTTGAATGGTTTAGTAACGTTTTGGGATCTTATTCGTGTTTTTACGTAACTTTTAATTAGTTTTGTAATTCACAACGTTAATTATTTGATTAAATGACTCAAAACGTTAATTATTTAATTAAATGACTCAAAACAAAACATCGTTGTTTTCTTTCATTTTATTGTACACATTTTACGTATATTACACTCGTCTACACTCAACTAGCGAACTAACATTATTTATTTATTAGTAATTTCCAAATCCGCCACCAGTGGACTGCATTAGGCCTAACTCGGACATTCTCTCGAACTCCGCATCCGGGTCGTAATCCCTGGCAAAAACATACAAAATATAGAAATTAAAGCGTTTAAAAGATCGTATTTTGTGTCGCACTTGTAGAAATCGGCGTATTTCTTCTTTCGTGGGTCGGAAACTCCGAATTTGTACAACACGACGGAAATGCCGGACAAAGTTGCGCCGATTATGCCGTGGGTTTTCATATAACTCCTCAAAAGACCTCGCAATTGCGGTTTCCCAGCGACGGAAGCCATCTGCAATGAAATTATTCACTTTATTCGCAAATTTCGGACCGAAATATCCGTTTAATGTCACCTTTTTGTCGATTCCTAGAGCCAACTGCCGCGCGAGTTATTTATTCGGCGAACAGAAGCGGAAATGTATTTACTGCGCATGCGCGTGGTTGTGCTCGTCCTGTCTTGGGTTTTTTGTTTTTATTTTGGTTTATTAATGGTTTTATTGCATTGTTTTAGATTTTATTTGGTTTTGTACGATTGGAGAGGTTTTTTTGGTAGTTTAGAATGTTTTAGTGGTTTTTTTTTTTTGTTGGAAGTATTTTAGTAGCGACATCTAAAGAAGGAAATTAGAATGTTGTTGCGTAATGGTTGTGAATTGAGGCGCTAGATGGCATTATTTGGCCAATAGCTAGCGAGATAATAAGAGAGTAGATTTGAAGCGATTTGAAGCTGTTAAATTAGGAAAAAGATTTAAGATTTAAAATTTAAATTTGCTCGTGAATCTAAAAAAATCTCTGCCAAATCCTAAAAACCTACCCAAATTTTTGAAAAATATAAATCTGAGTAAATCCTTGATTATTATGCCAATTCTTGTAAATTTCTACAAATCCTTGCAAATTCTAATAAATCTTTGTAAATCCTTAAAAATCGAACTAAATAACTAGAAATCCTTGCTAAATCCTTTTAAATCGTGTAAATTTTTGCAAAATTTTGCATATCCTTGCAAAATTTCTTCAAATCTCACTAAATCTCTTAAAATCCTAATAAATCTTTTTAAATCTAATCCTACTATACCAATAAACATGTATTTGAAAATCTATTCAAATCCCTAAAGAACTCGTACTCAATTTCTGTAAATCTTTGTAAATCCTAATAAATGCAAATCCTAATAAATGCAAATCCTAATAAATGCAAATCCTAATAAATATGCAAATCTCTCCAAACTGCTGAAAAATTATATTAAATCTCTTCAAATCCCTGAAAATCTCTAAAAATAGTACTAAGTCTCTGTAAATCCTTGCAAAATCTTTGTAAATTCTATTAAATCTCTTCAAATCCCTAGAAAATCGCACTAAATTTTTTCAAATCCTTGAAAAATCGTACTAAGTCTCTTCAAATCTCTGAAAATAGTACTAAATCTCCGTAAATCCTTGCAAAATCTTTGTAAATTCTATTAAATCTCTTCAAATCCCTAAAAAATCGTACTAAATCTCCGTAAATCCTTGCAAAATCTTTGCAAATCCTACTAAATCTCTGTAAATCCTTGCAACATCTTTGCAAATCTTACTAAATCTCTGTAACTCCTTGCAAAACTTCTGCCAGCTTTGCAAATCATAATGAATCTGTGCCAAATTCAAATTCCATTGTGAAAAATGAATAAAAGCAATGCAAATGTTGCCAGTTTGGATGCGTCTATGACACGTTTCTTTCCTATACCCCAAAGTAATAAAAAGCAAAAGCTTGTTTATGGTTTGAATACAATTATGAGGTCGAAAGGGTTAAAAGTTTTTCAATTTTTAGTGTCATGTCATGAGATTGAGACGAGACCCCCGTCGCGCACTTATGCAGTTCCTTTGCAAGCACGCTCGTGCGTTTCCACAAAAGATTTACAAAAGATTTACGTATTCAATTATTCGTCACAATCTCCCATTGCTCGGGCTCATCACGTGTTCAGAGGCCCCTGACACAAAAGGGGCCCCCACGAAAAAAATGTGTTTTTTTCTACCGTATGTTAAAGGGCCCGCTGTATATATTGTGGGGCCCGCTAAATATATAGTGGGGCCCGCTAATTATGTCGAGGGGCCCACTAGCCTATGAGCCCAACATAACTGGGGCCCCACGAAAAAAATGTGTTTTTTTCTACCGTATGTTAAAGGGCCCGCTGTATATATTGTGGGGCCCGCTAAATATATAGTGGAGCCCGCTAATTATGTCGAGGGGCCCACTAGCCTATGAGCCCAACATAACTGGGGCCCCACGAAAAAAATGTTTTTCTGTATCGTATGTTGAGGGCCAGCTAAATATATTGTGGGGCCCATTAGCATAAGAGCCCCAACACAACAGGGCCCCAGGAAAAAGTGGACTTATGAAAGTGTGTAGCTCGAAGGGGTAGCTAATCACAAAAATTGCGTACGAGATTTTGAAATCCTGTTGGAATCTTGAAGATTTCAGGATTTGAGGAGGATTTCTTAAGATTTCAGGCGAATTTCTTTAACGATTTCCAAGATTTTATGGATTTACAAGATTTTTAGGATTTCAGGCGAATTTATTTAAAGACTTCCAAGATTTTATGGATTTCCAAGATTTTTAGGATTTCAGGCGAATTTCTTTAAAGATTTCCAAGATGTTATGGATTTCCAAGATTTTTAGGATTTTAGGCGAATTTCTTTAAAGATTTCCAAGATTTTATAAATTTCCAAGATTTTTAGAATTTCCGGAATTTCTTGGATTTCAGAAATTTGCTAAAGATTTAAGGGATTTGCCGTGGATTTAAAGATTTCAGGAATTTGCTATGAATTTGAAAATTTTATAGGGATTTCTTTGTAGATTTTGCTTGATTTTGCTACAAATTTTGCCACAATTTAGAATATTTCGTGAATATCTAGGATTTCCAGAGGATTTCTAAGAATCCAAAAATTTCTAAGATTTCCAGAGGATTTCTAAGATTTCCACAGGATTTCTAAGATTTCCACAGGATTTCTAAGATTTCCAAAAGATTTCTAAGATTTCCAGAAGATTTCTAAGATTTCCAGAGGATTTCTAAGATTTCCAAAGAATTTCTAAGATTTCCTGAGAATTTCTAAAATTTCCTGAGGATTTCTAAAATTTCCAGAGGATTTCTAAGATTTCCATAGAATGTTTAGAAAGTCCAAAAGATTTCTAGAATTTCCAGAATTTCTACCATTTCTAAGATTTTAAAATCCAAAATCTGAGTCAGTGTAACATATCCAGCATTGGCTACCTATTCGGTGTAGCTAGATAAGTTGATGGGGCTCGCTAAGTACGTTGAGGGGCCCCCTAACGTCGGGGCCCCAATAAGACTAGATCCGCCATCGACAACGTGTTTGGATTCAAAACCAAAATGGAGGAACAAATTACAGCAGCACGTTTACACCATTTGTGGTTTCTAGACCCAGTGTGACTTTAGGGCCCCTGAGTGACTTCGGGTCCCCAGAAACTAAAGGAAGCTTTTCTCAGAACCCTAATTTAAAAAAATAAAAATTTTTTTTTAATATTATTTTTGAAAAATTGTTTGGAATTTGGGGCCCCTGATAAATCCCCTCTTGTGGGGCCCGAACTAAAAACAAAATTAAAACAAAATTTATTTAAATTTTTTTCTTGGAATTTGGAGCCCCTGGATAACATAATAATTGTTTTAATTTTTTATTTGGAGTTTGAGGGCCCCACTTCTAAATCCTTTCTAAGGGGCCCCAATTCGAAAAAAATTTGAAGAAAAAAATTTTGATTATTTTTGATTATTATTATTTTTTTTGGAATTTGGGGGCCCCAGGGAGCCCATCTCCCACTAGAATTTACAAATCCCATCATGCGGGGCCCTAATTTTAGAATTTTTCGTATTTTTGCTCATTTCTTAATTCTGACCGGTGTAGTTGGGTTTGGACATCACGCAGTTCCTGGTTTTATTCTGGATTATTATTCAATATTTTTAAGAAAAAAAAAGAAAGCATTCCAAAGTATGATTGAAAAAATTAGTAACATTTCAAGTCTGTTTTAGAGATGAGTCAAAACTGACACGCCTCAAAACCGCATCAACAAACAAGATTTATTTCTTTTTTATTTTTGCCAGTCAAAGCAGCCATAATTGATAAAAACATAAATAAACATCAACGCGTACAATTCTTTTCAAAAAGGTCATAATTGAAAAAGTTAGCAAAAGTGAGCAAAATTGAGCAAAATTGAGTAAATGTGAGCAAAATTGAGCTAAAGTGAGCAAGATTGAGCAAAATTTAGCAAATTGAGCAAAATTAAGCAAAAGTGAACAAAAGTAAGCAAATTTGAGCAAAAGTGAGCAAAAGTGAGCAAAATTGAGCAAAATTGAGCAAAATTGAGCAAAATTGAGCAAAATTGAGCAAAAGTGAGCAAAAGTAAGTAAAAGTGAGAAATAGTAAGCGAAAGTGAGCAAGATTAAGCAAAATTGAGCAAAAATGAGCAAAAATGAGCAAAAATGAACAAAAAGTGACAAATTTGAAAACAATTGAGCAAAATTGAACAAAACTGAGCAAATTTGGAAAAAATCGAGCAAATTTGATAAAAATTAAGCAAATTTGAGAAAAATGAAGCAAAAGTGAGCAAAATTGAGCAAAATTGAGCAAAATTGAGCAAAATTGAGCAAAATTGAGAAAAATTGAGCAAAATTGAGAAAAAATGAGCAAATTTGAGAAAATTGAGCAAATTTGAGAGAAATTGAGCAAATTTGAGAAAAATTGAGCAAATTTGAGAAAATTTAGCAAATTTGAAAAAAAATTAAACAAATTTGAGAAAAATTGAGCAAATTTGAGAAATTTTGAGCAAATTTCAGAAAAATTGAGCAAATTTGAGAAAAATTGAGCAAATTTGAGAAAAATTGAGCAAATTTGAGAAAATTGAGCAAATTTTAGAAAAATTGAGCAAATTTGAGAAAAATTGAGCAAAAATGAACAAAAAGTGACAAATTTGAAAACAATTGAGCAAAATTGAACAAAACTGAGCAAATTTGGAAAA
>JAQFXT010002828.1:0-10818 GCA_034683725.1 Strigamia crassipes
TGTTTTATATTATAAAAAAAAAAAAAAAAAAAAAACCAAAAAAAAAAGTCAAAATAATTTATTTCCAGTCCTCGGTTCCAGTCGAATAAATCTACCAATTGAAGAATGTCATCTTCTTTAGGAACTACTAACAACTGCAAATTATTATCACTAAAAAAAAAAAAAAAAAAAAATTAAAAAAAAAATATATTCCCATCTTCTCCACTCGATAATTCACCTCTTTTGTATCATCTGAACCACTTGCGGGTACGTCTTGGCTCTTATCGTCTCGCCATTCACCGACACAATCCTGTCACCAGCAGCTAATCCAGCTCTATCAGCAGGTCCCCCTTCCTTTACATTCTTAACAAAGATGGTGTCCATCGGATCCATGCTGGGAAATTGTATTTTCTCCACTATAAAAAAAAAAAAAAAAAAAAAATGAATAAATTATCAAAATAAAAAAATAGGTCTTTAATCATCCATTTTATTATTACCGTCTTGCTTGTCAGCCCACTCATTGATAGAATCCTAGAAATAAATATAAAAAATAGGTCGTCAGAGGTCAAATTAAAGCGGACCCATGCGAAATTAAATTACCGTTACGACCCACTAAACTCAGACATCCCTTACCAATTTTATATTTAACCCTAAAAGCCCCTAAAAACAAGACCTCGAACACCGACCTTGATTCATTAATGACCTCAATCTTTATTCAATTTAACTCCAAGGTTTCATTTCAATATTGTAATTAACGGAGTCGGACAGAGTGAAACTGTACGACTCCCCAAACGGTTTTTTTTTTTTTTAATTTTTTTTTTTTTTTTAAATTACCTTTAAAATATCAGGTGGGTAAACGATGAAATGACGTAAAGTGAATCCAAACCCGTGTTCATTTCTCTTTAACAGGACAGTGCGGGGACCGGACCAGGAATTGGGATTGCAAGGGAAAATGTCAAAGTCGAAATCCTTGTTTGGTGGCTAAACATAAGAAAAAGAAGCAAAAAAAAAAATAAAAAATAATAAAAACATAAATAAATAAATAAAATAAAGTGCAAGTAAAAAAAAAAAAAAAAAAAAAAAAAGCATTAATTCTATTTTCGGAAGTGCTGGCTGGCATGCATCTTGTGATCACAACATATCTTTCAAGAGATTCTTATACAAGCACATGTTGCTCATGCACATCAATCAGTCGGATTCGAAACGCCTAATAATAGCACAATAACAAGTAGTATTATCCAACTTTTGTTTATTAAACCAAGTAAAACTCCTATACTTTCAACTAAACGCAAACCCACCGTGTATTAATCATCTTATCAAGATATAACTCTTTGATGTGATGGATAACACTGGAATGGAGTGAAAAGGTCATATAATAAATGCCGATTTAATAAGGAAACGAAAGTAGGAAACCAAAAAAAAAAATTTTTTGTTCCAGTATGAGTCACGGTCATATTTGGAGATACAAAAAAAAAAAAAAAAAAAAAAAAAAATTTTTTGTGTTTTTATATTTTTTTTTGGTTCATCAACATTCCTCCGTACAAGTTCACCTTGGGTATTATAAGTGATGTGTAATTGAAACACGTTTTCAAAATATTTTCAACACATTTCACCTATTAATAAAAACAACACATTTCTCAGCTCGAATTTATTATTCCCAAATTGTGTGACAGATTGGCGTTTATTTCTTGTTGATACTAAACAATGCACTCATTGTTTTCCTATACAAACACCGCGAGGGTCTGTGAACCTTTAACCTTAACCAGATAACACCATAACTCAGTATTTCATTACACACCAAAAAAAAAAAAAAAAAAAAAAAAAAAAAAAAAAAAAAAAAAAAAAAAAAGGCCACTTTGAACTCGGGGAACCATAAAAAAAATATTTTTTTAAAAATGTTCTTAACAGCCGATTACTTGGTCATTCGTGTTGCACCACGTGTTAATCCTAATTGTGATCCAGTCGGTGGCGACGAAGTGATAACACGCAGAAGGTTTTTCACAAATAAACAGAAAAGCGTGAAACCATCATTTCCACGTTGTGAGAGCAATTCATCAACTGCCAACCCCAACCATTCCGCTCAAAGACCCCCTCCCTGCAAACCTGGAGCTGTCACATTCCCCTCTTCAACAAATTGTAGGGGTAGTTGAATTGCTTATCCGTTAGGCAATGTTTATTAACCCTCCCAAGCGCATATCGTAGTTTATTCCGTGTTTGTATAACCCAGCAACAAAAGCGTCGCTCACAAATTGCCAAATTTCCGTGCAAATCGAGGAAGTCGTCAATACTGGAAGTCTCGTACGGGCTAAGATTTTGAATTTCAAAATTCTAAGAATCCAAAAAATCCACGAAATCTTTTAAATTGTTGCAAAATCAAGCAAAATCTATAAAGAAATCCGCCTGAAATCTTCAAATTCACAGCAAATCCCTGAAATATTCAAATCCACAGCAAATCCCTCAAGTATTTAGCAAATCTCTAAAATCCAAGAAATCTAAAAAATCCTAAAAATCCCTAAAATCAATCAAAATCTTTAAGAAATCCTGAGAAATCCTCCTAAAATCTTCAAATTCACAGCAAATCCCTGAAATTTTCAAATCCACAGCAAATTCCTCAAGTATTTAGCAAATCTCTGAAATCTAACAAATCCTAGAAATCTAAAAAATCCTAAAAAGCCATAAAATCAATCAAAATCTTTAAGAAATCATGAGAAATCCTCCTAAAATCCTTCTGAAATCCTGAAATCTTCAGGATTTCAAAATCTCGTACGCGATTTTTGCGATTGGCGACCCCCTCGCTAAAACTAGATAAAGCGGTCACTGTTGCGTTAACCTTGCGCATGTAGTTATTGTTGCGCGCACAAATGTAAAATTTTGTCACTCCTGCACATTAAACGAATGTTACAAGTTCGAATCCAACATCCAACCAATGTCCGTCTTTCCTCAATTTCCACCTCAACAAATTCCTTCCGACCTCATAAATTTCGAAATATAAAATTACAATTTCAACCGTTCGCAGTGAAATAATTATCGCTCGTCTTTCTAGAACCCACCGTGTAATTATTTTATGATTTATTTCAAGAGTCAGACAGTGTTTAGGCATCAAAATCAACCCTCACCTCATATTCCTCTCATCGTCGAAAAATAGGTCATTTTTGATATCCAATTTTAAAATTAAATTCTTTCGAAAATTCTAATTAGAAATGCTTTAATTTTAATTGATTAGATAAACCCCTCGTCTATAATTGGTCGCAAGGTTAAAGGTGCGCTTAAAGGCCTAAATAATGCAGTGCCAAAACTAATTTTACACAATGACGACTGTCGCTTTTTGCGCTTTTGCCAACCGAACGTGAAAGGCAAATGTTTGTTTTACCAAATACAAAAAAAGAAAACCAAAACGACAGTTGCCAATTTTTTTATAATTTATATGCCAACTGACATTCCCGTTTGAAATTTTTATTTTAATAACCTTTAAGCGAGTCATTTTCCTCATAATTGACATTTGGTTTGGCAATATTTTTTTCGGTCACAATTTGAGCCAAGTTCCTTAACATTCTTCAGTCAAATGAAATGCCAAACATTGTGTCAGTAAGTTGTGTCTTGAGATAAATTTAAAAACAAACACAAAAAAAGACTAAGAGGAAGTGAGTCGAATAGGAATGCGAGGCATGAATGACGACATATTAAAAGGGGCGTTCAAGTAGAAAACAAGTGTCCACTAATATAATTTTTTTTTTTTTTTTATTTATTTATTTTTTTTTTTATTTATATTATTAAAAATCGAATAACCGGAAACGAGGAACGTAAAAAGTCGACATAAAAAGGTTAACGCCAGGTCCTATTTCAATACTCCGTGCATATCAAAACGGAGTTCACGCCGTAAAGAGGTCAGTGGCCACGTGACGTTTTCGAGGAAGAAAACTGAATGTAATCACGATGAACTTTCCCGAAAACAGCACCAGCCGCCCCGTGTTTGTCTCGTACGAAACAAAGCTCTTTCCATTCCTCGACTCCGTTCCTGGATTTGATGTAAATGCTTGTCGGGAGCAATCACCCGTTGCATCAACATAATAATTTGTCGAGTTAATGTAGGCTCTATGTATAAAACATGCCTTTATAAGTCATGACCATGCTATAAGTGTCAAAAGTACAAATACAAATGCACCTGTAGCACATAGACGTATATAAGTTTGAACAATGCGAAGAAAGAGTCCAACAGGGGGGGTTATCGTTATCCTAGCCGAGCTATTGCCGATATTGCCATTGTCTCGGGAAAAATAAAAATGGAATTGTATGACAAATCGATAGATCGATAAATCGATAAAATGTATGACAAGAAGGTTCACAACTGGAATTTAATCGTTTTGGTTAATTTAAACATTGAATTTAGTCGTTTTGGTCGATTTGAACATTGAATTTAGTCGTTTTGGTCAATTTTACATTGAATTTAGTCGTTTTGGTCAATTAAAACATTGAATTTAGTCATTTTGATAAATTTAAACATTGAATTTAGTCGTTTTGGTCAATTTTACATTGAATTTAGTCGTTTTGGTCAATTTTACGTTGAATTTAGTCGTTTTGGTCAATTTTACATTGAATTTAGTCGTTTTGGCCAATTAAAACATTGAATTTAGTCGTTTTGGTCAATTTAAACATTGAATTTAGTCGTTTTGGTCAATTAAAACATTGAATTTAGTCGTTTTGGTCAATTTAAACATTGAATTTAGTCGTTTTGGTTAATTAAAACATTGAATTTAGTCGTTTTGGTAAATTAAAACATTGAATTTAGTCGTTTTGGTCAATTAAAACATTGAATTTAGTCGTTTTGGTCTATTTAAACCTGCATTGTAAAGGATAACTCGTTCAATAAGCATCCCGTGCTCAATAAAAGCATATACGGTATCTACCTTAGGCTTTTCTTATTATAACCATACAGCACTACTGCCCTGTAATCAGTTCCTAACTGGTCAAATGAGGCATTGTACCATAACTGTAAGAATAACAAATTGGACATTACTATTCACAGAACCAAATGGTGTTTGCTCGATCCATCCATTTCATTCATTAACTTTCAACATCAATTTTGTTCTAGTTTGACGTAAGCTGTGCCACTTTTCCACGAGATTTCAAGTGTCACCGTGTTACGACTACTAATGAACACGAAACTCCTCACAAAACTCAGTCGAAATTTAAAAACGTTGTTTAATAGTCTAAATAGCTTTTCGAAAGCAGCTACTGTGATCGTTAACGTTCAAATAACACATGATTGAGCAATAACTTATTCAATCGCATCAATCTGGAATGTGGTTTGATTAACCTACTTTTGCTTTGCATAAAACCTACAATATAATGACTTAATATAATCCACTCGTACCGTAATACTTTCCACAAACCAGCAAACCGACCAAAATTCTTAAGTATCTCCACTCAGACCTCAGACAGGCAATAAAAACCTGTATTCTGTGACATTCTGGCCTACATCTGCCAGTATTTTGATTCTCAACCATTCAAAATTAATTTCATGCAAATGACTTGCCTCTTAGCAGTTAAAGATTGAAAACTTCCTTAACCTTAAATGTGTGTCGAGCCAAATGTTTTAATCAGTCAACAAAACCCATTTCTGTATCCAGAAAACGACGAAAATGATCAATTACAACGCACGTTCTATTATTAGTGGTGAAAAGTCCCTCGCAGTGTGCAGTGTTAATCGTTTGGCCCACTTACAATCACCAAACAAATTTAGATGCAAGCATTAAAAAAAAAAAAAAAAACAACTATCAGTTTAATAGGTTTGAATAAAACAGTCATCCCCAAATCGACCCCAACCACAGACACATCAACAACTAGAGCAGCCACATCGGGACATTAATTTCTACTTCCTACTGCTTTCCAACTTACCGTCTGGTGGAATGGCCAAGAATTGAACACACACGAAGGGATTTTTGCAAGAAAAAAAAACAAAGATGCTCACACTGGCACCAACGCCAAATGACAAATATAGTGATCATGTTTGGTAGAGAGAGAAGAGAGCTTGGATGAGTTAAAAAAGAGAAAAAGAGACCCCAACTGGATTTTAATATCAATTTCCTTGCACTTAAATAGGAGTTTTGGGTCAGGAGTCATGAAAATCTGGTTTGGTCAGAAGAGGGGGAGGGACACAGGCTTAATTACTAACATTCAGGCTAATAAATTCTCAAGATAAACTTGAAAATGAGCTTTAGTGGGTTAGTTAGTTGTTTGTTGTTGTTGTGGTGGTAATTAAAGAAGTTATTTCGAGAGATTAAGGTGTTAAGGTATTGAGAAAAATAATTTTTTTTTTTTTAAATACCAGAAATGCTTAAAACATGACTATTCAATTGGAGCTCATTTGAAAATAGAAACACAGGAAATGCGTTTAAACTTGATTTTTTTTTTTGTACGTTGGTGGTGAGAGAGTCAGCTGAATTTTAAGATAGTTTAGATTCATTCTGAAGATTGTGGTTTTTCTAGTCTTTTAGACGCCAGAGGGTTTCTCGCATTTCAATTAAATGTGCTTAGTTGTACATTAAAATTCAGTAAATCCTAGTGCAAATTACTCAACCCACATGTTCGCTTTAACATTGTCGTTATACCCTATCACGGTAGTCTTTAAACTGGGTTCCGTAAGATGTCTCAGAAGTTCGGTGAAAACCACATTTTGACTTACATTTCTAAGAAATAAATCATGTATCTAGAATGTGCGAATACAAAGAAACAGTTACGAAAGTAACATAAAACAAAAGTAACAAATTTTGAACATAGGGTTCCATAGATAATTTTATCTCAAAAAAGGGTTCCACGGGATGCCGAAGTTTAAAGACCATTGCCCTATCGTATGACATAGGCTGAAACCCACACAATGTGCTTGCTTAGAGCTCGAAGTACGACAATCAGAGAAAGATTTGGAATCTTTCATATATTTTTGGGATTCAGAAATCTAACGAAATCTCAACAAGATCGCAAGATCTCCCTAAAACCTCGCGAGATTATAGCCAAATCCTGCGATTCGGGATTCCATAATTGTAAAGATTCAAGAGTGATTCAGAAAGATTCAAAACGCCTGTGAGAAAGCTATAATTTAGGGCACTGTGCAGTTGCGCCGTTCGATCGTGTTAAATACGTGTTAAACTGGAGACCTCCCTCTGCAAGATGATTTACAGCATATTAAAATTTCTTGCTTACAGCGCTAGGCTGAACTGGACCATCCTATTTCCTCCATAACTTTCCTTTCGGAGTTCTAGAACCTTCCAAGATACCAAACACTAATATTGCCTCTAATCTAGTTTATTGCCCAACTAACCTTCATAGTTAAGATTTTTTAGAGTGCACATCAAATTCAAATTTAAAATCAAAGGTCAAACCCAAAAATAGTGAACCACAAGAAAAAAAATAAAATAGAAAATTAGCATAAAGTTCCAATGAGGTTGTAACTTGTCTCCAATTCACAAAAAATTCCAATGAGAATTGTCAGTTAATAATCTCTTACATACCTTTTGTGAACACATGAGGTGGTCCCCTTTCCTTATAAATCACGTAAAACAAGATGAGTTGCCTCATCTATCCTTAGTGACATCTGCACTTGAAGACACCCAGTATCACACTTAATCCCCAAAATATACAAGGAACAAGAAACCTTAAACTTAACCACGATCCCGCAGCTTAAACCCTCAGACTAAGTAGATTCTTCAAACTGTCAACTAATATTTATTTTCCTAAGCGAAAAAAAATCTACCGGCATCCCCCCCTCCCCCCTTCAAAAACAATATAACTATCAAATTACCATGTCCCACTTGATTATTTTAAGACAAACTAAATATACGTGCGTGAAATGACGGCGTATATCAAACATCCGCATCTGCATTCGAAAAGACAGTGTTAACACCCACTGAGGAAGACCTGCAATGGGTATTAAACCATTTTTGCGCATTCTTTAAAATGTCGAATATAAGTAGTTAAATAACAACGATAGTTGCGTTAAAGAAGTAATTTTAAAGTTTTGTTGTTTAAATGTTGCGCGAATGCCCACTGTGACTGAATTAGCCGCCATTTATAACTTAAACCGAGTTACGATCCCTAACCACTCGCCATTAGCTAAAAAACCATGACTAAATTGCGGTGACATCATGCAACCTATTTTCAGTATTCACCTCATCTATTTAAAATTAGGAACAAAGTTGGGTCAACTTGCGGTAGTTTTCTCATGCCGCCCGCTGGAGGCTCCCAGCTACAAACGTCTGACACTTTCAAGTTTTATGTATATGAAATTTTTATATTATTTCTCATTCAGGTTAGAGATGATCCAGTTTTTGAAGCCGTCTCGTCCGAAGCCCTCGTCATGTAGGGAGATATTTTAGAAGGAATTGGCAAACACATTATGGTCTTAAGAGCGGTGCATCATAAATCCTGTATTATTTTTACTGTTTAGAAATTTACAAGTGTTTTTTTTTATTTTTTTTATTAGGTCATTCGATATGGTGAATTTATTCCCAAAGCAAAGTCAACCGAAGTGAGTTCATTTGTCCCCTAAAATAGTTCTCGTGTTGCATTAGTTTTCCACATTCCATTCATAGCTGAGTGGAATTCCAAAATAAATAAAAATTTCAAAGAAAAAAATTTGTTTTTTAAAAATCCAACGATCCAAACAAAGACATAAGTAATCTCTCTATAAAAAAAATGTAAATAATAAAAATTAAAAAAAATAGATAATCAGATTACACTTGTTTCATTTTCACACATCCTTTCCCAGTGATGTGTAATTAAATTATGCAAAAAAAAAAAATTAAAAAAATTTATTTGTTGTTTATTTCCTATTAATATTCATTAATTATATTTCCCACCAGTTGCTTATTGAAAAAAAAGGCTTTTGTCATCGAAATTGAATAGAGAACTCAAAATCAATAACAAAACCTCGTGAGTGAGGAAGAGAGGGAGGTGGAAAGCATTCATACACTTCCTAATGGAGCGTCTGTGAGCTGTCACTTGATTGGAAAGGATCTAGTGGGGAATGGATGAAATGAACCAATCAGAGGTGATGACACAAAGAAAAGTGATCTGCCACAATAACCAATAGGAAATAACCCATTTTTCTTTGATTTCAAGGGGGAAATTTGACAACTAACCCAAAATCATCCCAAAAAACACATAAAAAAAAACATTAAAATTTACATAAAAATAAATTTTTTTTTTTAAATTTAAATAATAAAAAAAAAAAAAAAAAAAAAATTTTCTTTCCTCACTATTTTACATCTTAATCAGACCTATTTCACCTCGCTGCAATTTATCCCCACATTACACTTAACCCTAATTGACTCGGATCTTACAATGCAACAAATCAAAAGATACGGAAAACAAGAGAGAAAAAAAATATCCAAAACCAAATTCAAATAGGAAAAAGCAATCAGCTTACAAAACGGGGACAAGAGCGCCACACCCTTCATCTTATGATCCATTGTTAAACGTAAAATTTAGCACCAACGAGGAAAAAAAAAAGAATGGAAATATCAAAAACACAACGCACAAAAAAAAAGCCGAAAACACCTTTCCATTGATTCACAGACAAAAACATCGTGTCAAAACCGGCAAAACAAACAAACCAAAACCGATTATTAGCATTGATTTATCTCCCGAACTTCCTATTCAAATACTAATCAAAATAACCAATCATTAGTGACCGGAATGCCCAACCATTACCACGACAGGGGTTACGTGTGGAGACGCAAGGTCTAAAAACAACAGAAACGAGGCCAAAAATCCAAGGATAACTCTTTATTTCCATACCAACATCGTGTCATCAACCCAAAAAATAAAAAATAAATAAATTTTAAAAAAAATACCGGTAAACCAGTTCAAATATAATCACCAAAACAGACCCAGATTCCCCTTTTTTTTTCTCTCTCTTTTATCTAACATTGAACCCAAATCCATTGAAACGAGCTTAGTCATTCAAAATAATTGAGAGCAAAATGTGAAATATAAAAATGAAAACAGGAAAAACCCCCGTAGAATAACAATAAATAACTTCCCTGTATTTTTCATTAATTTTTTTATTTTTTATTTTTAAATTTTGATGAATTATCTCGAGCAACGTAACATGGTAAGTGGATTTTAAAACGTTCCGTGTAATGCTATAGCTGCGGCAGTGCGCATGGTTGCCATTTATAGTGCGAGGCCCGAGAAGCACCACCTGATGAGGCGGTTGCAATTTAAACTTCTCTCCAACGGGCTATTTGTGGATCAACATAACATAATATTGTACAGACGTGCACAAAATAGTACACTTCTGCTGCACCGCGTTTATGTTTCGGTGGCGGTCGAAGGTTTTTTTTTTTTTTTTTTTTCAATTTACCTTGGGATATTGAAATGGGGATTTTTTTTTTTAGTGGATAAAAATTAAAAATAAGAAATTATAATTGATATTATTGTTAGAAAATTTTCTATTGTTACTTTTTTTTAATGATTTGTTTTTATGTTTTTATTTTTATTTTTTTTTTTTAAATTGGATATTTTAAAGCCGCGCGTCATTAGATATTCATTTATTCAATTGGAAAGAAAGGGAGATTTAGTATAAATCGACTTTTCGGGTGTCGTAGCTCGTAATTGAATATTAAAAATAATCGAATCTCATTTTTCCTCAGTTTATTCGCAATTTTTTCACAAGTTATGTTACAGTATTTTCAGATTTTCCGCAAGTTTATGCAATATTGCCAGATTATCCGCAAGTTTATGCAATATCTCCAGATTTTCCGCAAGTTTATGCAATATTTCCAAATTTTTCTCTACTTGTTTGCAATTTTTCCCGATTTTTCGCAAGTTTTTGCAATTTTT
>JAQFXT010002829.1:0-10816 GCA_034683725.1 Strigamia crassipes
AAATTTTGTAAAAATTAGCAAAATTTTGTAAAAATTAGCAAAATTTTGTAAAAATTAGCAAAATTTTGTAAAAATTAGCAAAATTTTGTAAAAATTAGCAAAATTTTGCAGATTTTTGAAAAATTTTGAATTCTTTATGGGGTTTAAGTGCAAAATTTTGCATTTTTTTTGCAAAATTTTGTGTTTTACTGCAAAATTTTGCTAATTTTTGCAAAATTTTGCAGAAAATCTAGGTAAAGTGCCGCCGCCAGAAAAGTGCCATCCGGGGCAGACCCTCCTCCGACCCACCCTTGCTACGCCACTGTAAACGTCCCGCCCGTTAAGACAGAAATAAAAAACCTTTTTTCTGCCAAAAACAATTTGGATGTTCGCAAACCATACAAAATTATTGTGTGTAATGTGTGCATGCGCGTCACTTGAACATAACAAAAAAACTCACTTTCCAAACCTAACTTTCTTTAATTATGACGTAAAAAGCCTAATTTCCGCCTTCTAAACGAAAGAAAAGTGACTTTCTCTTCATCAATTGAACGCATCCATTGAACTCAGTCGATTTGGTCAATTTAAACCCGCGTTGTAAAGAATAATGAGAGCATTTACAGTATTTGCCATTACAAAACGGAATGTTTTATTTAATGTAACACTAAACGAAAGATGCACTTTAGTTTGACGTTGTTTTTAATGAGTCGCGAAACCAGCCCTGCCCGCACAAGCAGTAAGTGGAAATAATTGCTGGCTGGGATGGCAGTCAAAGCCAAAATGTTTACCTCGTACAAATGTCGCTATAAAAGAGCCAAAGGTCAGCCCCAAACACATCACTCACAAGCCATAAAGCACCTTTTTCCTCCATGTCCCCTCGCTGTCTCTCTCGTCACTTGCCCGTAAACTTTTGCTCGATCAGATTAGACAAACTTGTTCCGACTCCGCTTACAAATTAAACAAATTCAAACGGCATAGCAGGAGCGGGGAAAATTATCCCCAGAGCGAAATATGCTTAAATCTAATTAAAAGGACACAGTCTTGAGGGGCGTCATTCTAGAAGCAAGTCTCGCATCCCTTCCTTCCACCATCGCCAGCTAATTTACTCAACTGTCACAAACTCCTGCAATGCACAACTTCACGGCGTAATACCCTGCAAATCGATATTAAGCCACGTGATAAGACCAGACCCCGAGTATCATTTTCAACTGATTTTCGTTGCTCGACTGTTACATCTTCTCCGCTTCCTTGACAAGAAAATTTTCTAACTCTAAACTCTGATCCAATTATACAACTCGTTGATTCCGACCACAAATGCGTCCATAAATCCTGGCGAGGCGGGACACCACTTGCAAATAGAGGAAATTAGGGAATGGGAGATGGGGACGTTTAAGATGGGGTGGAGTCGACAATTTCTTTTTCTCCCACGTACACTTGCACTTAGTTCTTGTTGTCGGCTCTCGGAAACTTCGGCAACCAACAAATTTTTTTTTTGAGTGCTTTGGTATAATTTGTAGGGTAATAAAATGGTGATTACCCTACTGCAAACCTAACCTAACCTAACCAAACCTAACCTATCATAAATGAACCGGTAAGCAGAAAAGATACCTCAGGTATGGTAGGAACAGTCAGTCGGCGAAATGTCCATTGTTGATTTATCTACTGGATTTGAATAACTGATTACTAGCGCCTAATTATTATGCTGGAGTTTGAAATGGCTGAAATAACTTCAAATTTCACCTGTAGTTTGTTATCACATAAACAAGGTTACAAATTTTTAGCAATTTTTAGTTTACTGTTCCACTATGACAGCTCTAATGTATGTGAAAACCTTTTGGATATTGATCTACGATTCGCACCCAGTACCTTGATGCAAAATTCATACTGCGCAGAAGTATCTAATTACTTAGCAGTATAAGCCTAATAATGCAAAAATAAAGTAAATAAACAACAATAATCTCATTAACAAAAGTAATTTACAGCATGCTACTGAAATAATGTGAAATAAGCTTGACAATCGTTATGTTAAATGCATGCGCAGAATGTATTAAGCGCGCATTTACAATACATCAAAAACTACAGTCACTTGGTTGACTACAGCTTGGTTACAGCAACTGGATACATCTCCCTAAGTGCGTGGCAAGAGAGCACCTGCTGACACACGCGTGCTCATGTGTCATTTTTTCGAGTTTTTATGTTTACGTATCTTGAATAAATAAATCAGTTGTCAACCACAAATTGTAGAGTGAACATCATGTTATTGGTGTCTGGGGTTGCCGTTATCCCAGACACTTGAGGTAAAACTCAGCATTAGCACACGTTAGCATTCATTTTTTATTAACTTGTAGCCATTTTTTTGTTTACAAACGCCAAGATCAGATTCATAATTCAGTGCTTAAAAGAGGATAAAGTGAAAAACAAGCTATTTGAAGGACATTTGGTGTTATGACTGGGATTAAAAGAGCTTTTATCACCTTCTGGACTTGGAAGCTGTAGTTAAGCTCTTAATTTTACACCTAATATTTAGAGTACATAAAGACAGCAATTGTAAACTTCTAAACCAATGTGTAATATTGACAATATAGCATATGCTATACACTGTCCTCAACTTCGGTTATCGCAACAAGTTTTGTGGGAGTGGAAGGACGCCTTTTTGACCAGGAAGGTCATAAACAGCGCCGGATGCATGACACGTAATAAGAAGTGACACAAGAAACTGTATTATTGCTTTGCAGCCTTTATTCAGTGTCAAGGGGCAGTCTCTTTGATGTCTTTTCCTGTTGCTTGGGTGATGTTGCCATCATCCAACGTTGGCCAAATGCTAACCACATGGTCAGCGAGGTCAATGTCAAATTATTGACTGAGCTATGTGGTATTCACGGTACTGAGAATGACATACTGGTTCGTTCCCTAAACACCGACATAGTGACAAGGAGTACAAAAGAACCACGATCCCACTAAGGGGCTGGTTCCAACAGGACTCTCTTGGGACCGAAAGTCTGTCTCTCTTGGTTGATGACGGATGACATCATCAACTGTCAACCCCTTCTGTTATTGGTGGGTTTGATGGTTGGAAATGTGGTTGCAGTGTCCGATAATCGGTCACAGTTTTTGTGGATACGTTCAACTTTCAAAGAAGTTTTGACTTATCGAAAGTCTAATTTCTACATGTTTGTTTCAAACCGTCCACACTTATGGATTAGTTTTGGCTATGGTACTTTTCTTCCCAGTAGCGGCTCAACACTCACTGCTTGGAAGTTAACCACGCCCCACCCACTTATCACGCGTTTTAAAGTTGTGACTTCAAGTTTAAGAAGATACTTCTCTAACTTGCAGAAACATCATCATTAGGGGTTGTAGAAAACTAGAACAAATGTGAACATAAAAGTTTCTAAAAAAAAAAAATTATTGGTAATTTTCGACCGACTACCGGACCGCAAAAACTGCAAAATTGCTTGTACCAACAACTGACAATTGTCAACCCTCAACTCACTTGACCAACCTTTTTGTCTGATTTTTCAAACATTGTCTCCCCTTTATACTCTACTTGTCACCCATCATCTGAAAGAAACAAATAAACATTCTTTCTAAAAAAAAAAACCTCATACATCGTTCCTTGGACAAATTTCTTCCCTTCAAAACTTTGAAAAGTAGACCCCATGTGACCATCACTCAAACAAACAAACCTAATAGTCCTAGTTCTCTTCCTCGTTCCTTCCCAATATTTATACACATCGTGTACGAGTTAGCCAACAACGTATCTACTTATTCATCGCCGCTCGAAACAGGCAGGGGGAGGGCAACACTGAGTTCACCACTTACACATATGCGCACAAAGACAAGGTTTGATGGCAGTTGCTTCGACTCGGCGTTGCCATCCAACCACCACCACCACACATCGTTTCAAATGTAAATCCATATCAGTTGTAGACCTAATGGATTGGCACTATGCCAATATTGGAGATGTCTGCTCCAACCGACTTTCCTCGCCGAACGTGTCAAAGAGAGGAAAAGAAAAGTGGAAAAGAGACTTACCTTGGGTGGAAAACACGTTTTAACATCTCCGCTTGGAATAAAATCCAATTTTTACGTGCTTTAGCAAAGCAGCGGCTAAGCAAACGCTACCGGAGGAGGAAAATGTTTTCCTAAAAAATAAATGAGCAGTTTCAATTTAGAGTGGAGAAATCAAGGTAGAAAGAGATGGGATTGCAATGGGTAAAGAAGAAATGTCATTAAGGATTTCTGAAAGTCTAAAGTACGGTGTCATTAAGGGGGGATGGAACGATGCAACATCTGGTGATGGAATGTTGCAATGTCAGGTGAGTAAAAGACGGAGAGTCTGACATTCTTCCGCAAATGTACCACCACTACTACTACTACTATTACTACTACTACTACTACTACTACTACCACTACCACTACTACTACCACCACCACTATTACTGTATTAGGATTTTGCAGATTTTTTATTATATTATTTATGCATCTTATAATACAATTGAGAATTTACCACTAGCTTCGATAATGTTCCCAGGTGCTTTGATAACCAATGAGAAGGATGTAACAAAACAGCCATCATTCGTTCGACCAATCCCGAAACGGGTAACAAACCCCATTCGCCTTCGGATTGGTGGCTGCAGGTGGCTGCACTCACCATTTCGATAATGCACGCTTATCCTACGGGCACTTGTGATCTTATCAGACAAAAAGATTCGTGCAAACCTAATTATTTGACAATTACTCGGCATGCTCGGTATATTACTACTGAGAATATGTATTTTGACAATGCATTTGCAATTATAAAATTATCGTATTTTAAAATACATTTTTTGGAATAATTTCATAATACATTTTGCAAGGTTTAAAAACCAATAGCACGCAAAAATGTATTACAAAATGCATTTCTACAAAACGCTATACATTTTGCAATACATTGCAATGTGTTTCTGAATCATATGGGTTTGTTTAATATGTGTGCCGTATCATCCTTATTCCAATTCTAAATCATGAATCTTCTATCCTACTAGTTCCAAAACTGCGCACTTTTGTGCCGTGAGACGCCGTGACTGGCCTACAGAGGTGCTGCAAACATATTTTTATAAATGGTCACACCAAGTCACCAACTACACACTGTAACTGTCAGGTACATATTATAAAACTATAGTTTTACTTGGGGCGCCATGAAAAAGTCTTGAATCAATTAAGTGCGCCGTAAACCGAAAAAAAGTTTGAGAATGAGAACCAACAAGAATCAAATTGTTGGATCATCAAAATGGCAGCCCTAAACAATGGCGGCTAATTTAGTCTCGCTCAGTCTCGCCTTGTCTCATGAGATTCAGGTTGTTCCTGATTGGCTGAAAGTAAGCTTGTTACTTTGATTTACTGCTTACTTCAAAAAAATTTTGATTTAGCTTTTTCCCTTGATTACTGCTAACTCAATCCCACAATGCAACTTGCAGCAACTATGTGTGAACCCATCTTTAAAGTGTCATCGTTTAGCGGGTTTATATATTGACAATACACAACAAGAAAAAACATTTACAAGACATAATGTTCCTAGGAAAGAAAACCAATCCAGTAATGATGGCCAGTGTAACGGCTCTAATTCCATTTGTCAGCAATGATCCCAGCAAAAGGTCTATAACCTAAACAATTTCTCTAGCTGCAACTTTTTGCTTGGTTACACAGTCTCAATCCAGAAAATCTGTTGTAATCTTCACACAATTTAAAATTGATGCCACCTTTATCAAGCTGACATCAATTTCCTAATCTCCATATTCTGATCTAACTAAGTGTTTGTGCTCCATTACCCGCCATTTTCTCATCAAATTAAAATCATTGGGACATTTTTTTTCTTCAAAACATCAAATTAAAAATAATCAATAAATGTAAAATCCCACCAACCTGTCATTGTTCTTTTATCTTTATTTTGCCTGAAATAAACAAAAAAAAAAAAAAAAAAAAATCAAAATTACTCTTGTCAATTAATGTAAATTAAATACTGAGTTTATATGAAACAAAATCTCTTTAATTTTCACAAAAATCACTAGGAAAAAATCCCTCATGAAATGTGAAACTTTTCTTCACTAAATCAATAAAAACATTACCAAAAAAAAAAAAAAAAAAAAAAAAAAAAAAAAAGAAAGGAAAAAAAGGCAATTTAATGCAAGGAAGGTAGTGTCAAGGAAAAGCCTTTGGTGACTATCGAATAACAAATGAACTCACCAGAGACCAAACTCAAATGTCTCTTCCTCTGAATGGGATAAAATGAAATAAAAATTTACACTTTGATGGCAAAACTTTCTCTTTTATTCCTTTTAATGGAAATGCTATACCCAAGAGAAAATAAAAGTAAAAAAATAAAAATAAAAAATTATACACAACAAGCAAAAATAACAGTTTTCAGTTTTTGATTTTTCTCTTCCAAGAATAAACATGTAGGTTAGAGAGGCAGAGGAAAAAAATCGTTGGATTTCACTTGAGAAACTATTACCATGGTTGAATGGAAAAAGCAATAGAAAATTGAAAGCAACACAAGATCTTCTATTTTCTAGGATTCGGCTTTTATTCGCTCGGCTTTAATGTCATTCAGTTTATGATATCTGCCATTATGCTGCAAGTATGGGCTTCAATGTCCATTCTGAGAGAGTTCAATCACTTTTCTCCTTCACTGGTTTAATCATAAAGTTTCACATTAAAAACTTTGAGACCTTCGAAAGGATATTGCCGGCCTAACAAAAAACCAGGAGTTTAATGTGCACATGGAGGGGGCAAGACATCTCGCATTTAAAGATTGAATAATGACATTAATGACACTAATTACAGTAACTAACAAAATACAAAACAAATTGTTTTTTCACCAAAGGCCTTCTGATCTTGCGATCATCATCACATCGCTCTAATACAAGCACATACCGTATTTAGTGTTACGTACGCTTACATTTTTTGATAATTTACAGTTTGTAACCCACGACCATGTATAAAAAAGGTAAAGTAATTTGGATTTTACTCCATTAAAACTAGACTTGACCAGCGGTCACAAAACGCGTAGGAGGAAGTGACGTCACAGCGCGCGCTTTCCCTCTTGTACATTTATCGCCATCTGGCAGTCAGGGGTGCCAGTGGAACTGCGACATCGAGTTATTGGATCCATGGTGATACTTACATTAATAATTAATGTATACATTTTAACGATGAATAAAACAATGCTGACAATTTAGTCAAATTCATTGAATTTATATAAATTTTAGCTAAAATTCATTAAATTTATCTACATTTTAGCTAAAATTCATTGAATTTATCTAAATTTTAGCTAAAATTCATTGAATTTATCTAAATTTTAGGTAAAATTCATTGAATTTATCTAAATTTTAGCTAAAATTCATTGAATTTATCTAAATTTGTTTGAAAAATCGACTTTTTTTTCTTGTCTAAGCCGCACCATATACAACATAAATCGGGGTAATAAAATATGGAGAAGCTACATATATAGCGCTAATTTACGAAACGCTAACAGTACATAACGCTAACGGGCGTACCGCTAAAATAAATATATTATTGATTAGCAGTAATTATAGATTTGCGTTACAAAATCGCTAAAGTAAGTAATTTTCATTAGCGTTTCATCTGACCCGACCAGACGAAACGCTAATGAAATTTACTTCACAATGTATTAGCGTTACGTAACGCTAACGTATTCGGACGTTAGCACTACGTAACGCTAACTGAAAGTAGATTAAAGACACACCCACGGTAAGTAACTTTAACTTTAAAACAATTAAAATTAAATTAATGTTAAAAATTAATACATTTGATAATAAAATTAAATAAAATTAAATAAAATAAATCAATAATTGTCACGAGCGTGTATTTCAATTTAATTTATGCAAGAAAGTTTCCCCGCGCATAAATTATCACCCGTGCGGTGTTTGTCTTGAAAATTTGTTACTTTTGTTACCTTTACCCCTCCTTGTGAAGATTTACATTTCTGTAGTTGCGACCAATTTTGGTCAGCTGATTTCTGTTATAAAAGACCCGAGTTAAACAAATAAAAGACACTTCCGAGTTAGTGTGAAACCGTATTTTGCGCTGGATTTCTGGCTCTAGTCATTTTATTCATCAAACACATAGAATTATCCACGATACAAAAACGCGCCTTTTAAATACCGGTTGAGACTTGATCCCCTCCAGAGAGGGTCAAACCTGGATACAATTACCATAACCCAGGGTGGAAAACCAGAATCCTGCGAAATATAAATTATGTTGTTTCTACGAAAGACTGCCATATTGTGACATAATAAAACGCAAAAAATAAAATTAGAAAACGCCAATATTTTTTTTTTTTGCGTTTTGAAAATTAGCGTTACATCCGTAAGCACTAAGCAGTACACCACTAGCATTTCGTAAATTAGCGTTATGTACTATTAGCGTATCGTAAATTAGTGCTGCAATGCGCTCCCTAAAAGGAGTATATAGTTCTCGTAAACACAAAAAATGGTAACTGCCAAAGATGACCGGCAGCGGTCAAAAAGCCCTCGTAGGAAAAACACAGCGTACTTTAATTGTCATTTAATAAACAAATTTTGCAATCAAATTAGAAGTCATACGCATCAGAAATAAAAATTTTATAGAGAACGTTATTTTATTTTCCTTTTTGTACATAAACAAATCGGTTTTATGAACACCCATGTCCCCTCCGATTATTTTGGAAAACCAGTGCTCTACTGCAAAGCGTAATGAATAGAAATATTTTTCTTTTAATAAATATCTAGTAATCACTTTTTTTTTTTTTTTTTTAATTTGAAATTCTCCTACGCTCACAGAATTTTAAACAAGCACATGTTGCCTTTTTATTATCCTTCATTATGAATTTAAGAAATTCTACAAATATTTGTATATTGATTTTACTACTAACATTGACACCAATCACATTATAACCACTGTGAGCTGCAGTTTGATTACATTACAACTCTAAATGCAATAACTATGATTGAAATGTCAAGAATGTGAAGCTGCATTTCTAATCAGAACGCCTGTATGTACTGGATGTTGTCATACGGCACCAATATAAAGCAACATTAATCACCTCTCTCTATATATAGTACCAGTTAAGTGCATCAATAACAAAATGCAAGGACGTTCTTTTTTTAAAAATTGTTTAACAGAAACTGTGCAGTTCAAAACTCTTCTCAAAATGGTGGTCCACAAGCAAGAGATTGCCAGTCTGTCACTGTACCGTTGGAACGCAAAGATTATATAGGCTTAGTAGAGCCATGTTAAAAATAAGTTTAGTACTTTGGTGTCAGACCATAAATGTCAAGTGCTCTTAAATATAAGTTAATTTAAATGTTAACTAATTCTAGCTCCCACAAAATTTCACTGCAACTGAATATGATACTAGTACATAAATACATAAACATAAAAATATGCCGTTTTGGTGTAAGGCCTTACGGATTTAGAGACAGTTTTCAGGTCCATTGGTGAAAGCACTATTTCATTTTTTAGCAGTTCGCTACTAATTTTATAGAGGGCACTAAATTTTGTATGAATAAATGATTACCAGGGCCTCTGCTGGTTAACGATTGATAAACTACTTCTTCCGCGTAACTATGGTTAACTTGTTAATCATCGAATTTTAAGACATATTAAAGATACGCAATAATAAAGGTTGTTAACCCAAAACGTTTTCGACCATTCATGGTCTTCCACAGTGGTTAACGATTGAAGCTGTTAGCTAGAGCGCTTTTTACAAAAGCAGTGAAGCCAGCTTAATTATTATGGGCCGTTTTAACTAAAGCGGAATGCATAAGCGCGGAATTTAAAAATTCTGCGCCAATGAATATCTACGTATTCAGTGGCGCGGAATCTAAAATGACATGGACCCCGATTTCGACGTGTTTTTTTTTACTATAACAATGCCTAATAATGCCTAACAAAAATACCAATCTGCTGTAGTACACGATATTTATAACTCCCGAACTTCACAACTTGACTTCGTAGTGATCAATTATTACTCATTTGGAGCATCACCAAAGTTGCAGCACCCATGTTTCTCGCACACCCTAAACATCCGGTATCTATAGCAAGAACAACTCATACATCTGCAATTCATCTGCACTGGTTTTAGTTGGTTTCTCCTGTTCTTGAGTTATTATGCATTTCACTTTAAATCAGCCACAAATTACTTTATTGAAACTGAGTAGTCGTAGGAAAATAAATGTCCTGTTTTGACAGCATTTAACTTTAAAAAAAAAATGTATTTTGAAATATTCAGCAATATTGAATGAAGTCTCATATATAATAGAAGTCAATTTTCTATTAGTTTCAAAATTTAATGATGAGTAAGCTACATAGTCTGTAGTATCCTATATTTTTAAAAAATACTGTAACTACAGGGTTCTATCTATTCCCATGAGCATTTCAAAGATCAACTTATCTTAAAAATTTCATATTTCTAAAGAGCATAATTTAATAAACAAATGCACTTTAAATATTTTAAATATTGACTATAAAAGCAAACAAAAAATAAACATTAAATGCTATTAATAATTTATTCCACCAAAGCTAGGTTTGGCAGACGTTTCTCGGGGATTGCGTATGTTTTCTGCCATCAATCTTAGAGTTCAAAAGAAGACTTTGAAATGGTCAAATTTCCAGGTTTTGGAATATTATGAAGTATTAATAGAATTTTTATAGATTAAACAAATTGACTTAATTTTTGCATTTACTGCATTGTTTTCTAAAATTCGAAATTTTTTAATAGTAATTTGAAATTTTTTAACAGTAATTTGAAATTTTTTAACAGTAATTTGAAATTTTTTAACAGTAATTTGAAATT
>JAQFXT010002830.1:0-10815 GCA_034683725.1 Strigamia crassipes
ATTTTTCATACCAAAATTTTATTTTTCATACCAAAATTTTATTTTTCATACCAAAATTTTATTTTTCATACCAAAATTTTATTTTTCATACCAAAATTTTATTTTTCATACCAAAATTTTATTTTTCATACCAAAATTTCATTTTTCATACCAAAAATTCATTTTTCATACCAAAATTTGATTTTTTTAGACCAAAATTTGATTTTATATCAAAATTTCATTTTTCATACCAAAATTTCATTTTTCAGACCAAAATTTTATTTTTCATACAAAAATTTCATTTTTCAGACCAAAATTTCATTTTTTTGACCAAAATTTTATTTTTCAGATCAAAATTGGTTTTAGTGCAAACACTACATGGTAATGCACGCGCGTCCATTAGACCAGAGATTTTATAGTAAATCAAAACGACCAATTAATTAATTTTTATTTTTATTAAACATAAAGATACGAAGTACACATAGTTGGGGGTTTTGAAGACGACCGGCACATATCTGAAGATCTAATTCTTTCGTTATTACGTGAGTAGTAAATCAAATACAAGGATTTTAAAATCTTATTTTGAAATCTTCACGCTTTTCTCGTAATAGACGTGCTAGACAAACAGCCGATGCAGTTGGATGTGCGGACATTATGCGTTGGAGGTATAAAATAGTTTAAAAAAATTTAAATATTTTAATATTTTGAGCAAATTCGTACAAAATAAATCATAAACAAATAGATTTCAATGTTTTAAAGCGGTTTTTAATCTTTAAAACAGTGGAATACACTTTTTATTTAATTTCATCGTATTTCGCAGTTTTATCGATTTTATTATTAATAAAATATTGGAATTAATATTTGATGCAGAATTTTTTTTCTCGAGGAAATTAATTTAGTTTTTGATCATTTTTTAAATTATATTTAGTCGATAACTCGCGTAAATTTGCTCAAAATGTATTCGTTGTTAATTATTAGGTGCATTATTTTGAAATCTAAAAGTATTTTTTGTTACTTTTGTTACTTTTGTTACTTTTCTTTTTTTTGCAAACCGGAAGTGATGTAAGAAACGTTTTTTTTTTTGCAAAAGGAATATGCCGAAAAATGCTTTTGCAGAAGGCACCAATCGGGTCACTTTTCTTCCTTTTGGTTTTTACTTTTGGGTTTGTGACGCGATTTGCGCATGCGCACTAGTCACTACAATTCTCAACACTATGGCTACTGAGTCCAGCAATAAGAGAAAACGCGTAAGCATTAGCATTTGGACAATTTTAATTAAAAATAAAAACGGACATTATTACCGTAAAAAGGGCAGTTTTACCGTAAAACATGCCGTTTTTATCGTAAAAAGAATCGTTTTTATCGTAAAAAGAACCGTTTTTATCGTAAAAAAAAACGTTTTTATCGTAAAAAAAAACGTTTTTATCGTAAAAAAACCGTTTTTATCGTAAAAACAATGTTTTTATCGTAAAAACAATGTTTTTATCGTAAAAACAATGTTTTTATCGTAAAAACAACGTTTTTATCGTAAAAAGAACGTTTTTATTGTAAAAAGAACCGTTTTTATCGTGAAAAGAACCGTTTTTATCGTAAAAAGAACCGTTTTTATCGTAAAAAGAACTATTTTTACCACATGCGCGAACAATTCAAAAGTAAAAAATTTAAGTGCGTTCATTTAAAAGTAAAAAATTTTAAGTGCGTTCATTCAAAAGTAAAAAAATTTAAGTGCGTTCATTCAAAAGTACATTTTCTTTGTTTTGCACTTATTGTTTAGCGTAAACATACGGCGATAAAAAAATTCAATTTTGATGGTTTTCTGAATAATTCAGGAGAGTTTTAATGTTTTATTTGGTTCTCGAGAGAATTAACAGTTAATTGTTATCGCTTTTTTGTGGTTGGAGTGCAAGTCATCCATGGGGATATGTTGGTGATGTTTTTGCCTACCGGAACTTGCGTGATCAAGGTCAATCAACCCCTAGACCATTAGATTTGGAGAAAAAAAGTCCTTAATTGCAGTGTTGTAGAGCACTGGGTCATTAGTCTAGAAACTGAATTGCTCAACACGCCAGAAAATCAATCTTGAGAATAAAAAGGATGTTGGGTGATTGCTAGTTTATGGTTTTGTTTTTTTTTGTGCGTGAAAAATTTGGTTTTGCACCTTAAAAAAAATTTTTGCACTTAAAAAAATTTTTTTGGCATTAAAAAAAAGCATTTTTGCACCAAAAATAGCATTTCTGCATCTAATAACTATACTTTGCCATCTTAGAAACATATTCTTGCATCTAAAAAAGCATTTTTGTATCTAAAAAACAATTTTTGTATCTAAAAAAGCATTTTTGTATTTAAAAAAAGCATTTTTGTATCTAAAAAAGCATTTATGCACCAAAAAAAGCATTTTTTGTGGTAAAAAAGCATTTTTTTATTTAAAAAAAGCATTTTTTGCATTAAAAAAGCATTTTTTGCATCAAAAAAGCATTTTTTGCTTCAAAAAAGCATTTTTTGCATCAAAAAAGCATTTTTTGCATTAAAAAAGCATTTTTTGCATCAAAAAAGCATTTTTTGCATCAAAAAAGCATTTTTTGCATTAAAAAAGCATTTTTTGCATCAAAAAAGCATTTTTTGCATTAAAAAAGCATTTATGCATCTAAAATGGCATTTATGCATCTAAAAAAAGCATATATGCACCGAAAAAGCATTTTTGCATTAAAAAATCTAAAAAAGCTTTTTTTTGCACCAGAAAGATGTATTTTTGCTCCTAAAAAGCATTTATGCATCTAAAAAAGCATTTATGCATCTAAAAAAGCATTTATGCATCTAAAAATGCATTTATGCATCTAAAAAAGCATTTATGCATCTAAAAAAGCATTTATGCATAAAAAAAAAGCATTTATGTATCTAAAAAAAGCTATTTTTTGCACCATTTTTGCTCCTAAAAAGCATTTAGCCATCAAAAAAAAGCATTTTTGCACCAAAAAGATGCGTTTTGCACCAAAAAACAAACATTTTTTCGCAACAAGTGGATTTTTTTACTCAGAATATCCATTTATGCAGTTATACCCTTGAATTTGCATTTTTTTTTTATCTACGATAACTCATTTATTTTGGGTCCATTTTTTCTCTTCTAAGATTGGCTTTGTAAAGAAATTTGATTGAAAATCAAAATCGAATTTCGCCCACAATTTTTACACCAAACTATCTCATCTAGCCATCACATTGAATTAAACTGATTGGTTTTAAACACGTGATTTCCGGTTCACAATAACATCTCCAGTGGATTCATTCCATTAGACCAATTTGTGCATTCCGTCGTAACACCAAATTTATACTCTTATTATATATATATATCTGACGTCACTTTACGGCTATTTTTACGATCAAATACAAAATTCATTGGAAGTTTTATTAAAGTTCCTAATGGGTTTTGCTGTTACTTTATCAAGTTGGGGGGTTAAACCCCCTATTGTCTGTAGGTAACTGATGAGTTCACGTAAAAATGGTTGTAATTAGGCGGATTACCAGTAAAAAGTATAATTAATACCCCTGATATAATCGGCTTTTTTTAAAGCTGATTTTTCATCATTTTATCTAACTAATGATGTATACTTTGCAATTTGGCAATTTTTGGTCAGTGATGTCACAATGGCGTAAATAGTGGAAAATTACCGGATTGATTACGCTATTTTTCGATATAGCGTAAGCTTCGTTAGACTTATGAGTTTTCCTCTATAGTTATAGGCATAACGGGGGTTTTTATAACGTAAAAGTACGTGGCGCAAACTAGGTATTAACTCGTTTAAACTGCGCATGTGCAAAGGTTAAAATCATGCGTTAAGGTACGTTCACGCGTGTTCATACTACAGTCAGTCCAAAAAGTTTGGAATACCCTATTTTTTAAATTTTTAATATTTGAGGAATAGAAACGGAAGTTTAGGATTACAGCATTATTGTGTAGCGCTGTAACATCCTATAGTTATGACTCGATTCGCCACAACTTTTTGAAAAAAATTTGTCGTTCTACCCTTTTACGTAGCTCCATTATGAAACTTTTTTTTGAGGGTTCTGGGGACTCATATATCGAATTTAGAAAAGTTTCCTGAGATATAGACGGTTTCAAATCTGTTTAGTTTTTAATTTTATCTTATTCTGTTCACAAGTTATGAGAAATATTGTAAAAGTCACTTTTTGAGGTTTCTAAAGGTCAAGTAGTACACTGAATGTATTTTCATCAATTTCTGAAAGAAAACAATATAATAACCCTAAACTCGTTAATAAAAATACGAATTATTATATATATGATGTTAAAATAACAATTACAGTACCAGTTGCCTAAAATGCAAAGCATTGTAGGAGTATGACTTCACCAGTTTACGAATTTAGCTGATCCTCGACCCAGTTTCAGGTTTAAGCTGAATCTTGGATTACACACGTTGAAGAACAAAGAAAAAGTAGAAATGGGGAGCAAATTAGAACTGATGACGTACGACAGGAAAGCTGGGACCATGATGCATTGCACTGTCACCAATAAAAATTGGATCAACAATTACAATATCATTAATGCAACAATTTAATTTTTTAATAAACTATTTTAGGTTTTTATGTTATTTTTTTTGAAAATTGCTGAAAACACGACTCGGTGCACTTAACCTTTAATTTTTTTCTCTTTAACTATTTATTATTCTACCAGAAAGTTTTAACGAAACGATAGCTCTAACAATCTTTTAAATCTTCCTAAGACCAATTTTACTTACGGGAAATAGTTTCTGAGAAATTTCAAATACTAAAAGTTCAAAAAAATCGATGTTTGCGTTTGGCCAATTAGATCCGGAATTAGTTTTAGACCCGAAAATGTGTTTTCGATCCAGAAATATACTTTTGAGACCCAAAAATGCATTTCTAGGTTTTGCCCAAAAATGAACAATGTCCCCCACGATGCTTTCCTGCAGCGCAACCGTGTAAACACGGTGAGTTGCAGTGAAGCATCTACGGATACCGGCCCAATAGTGTAAACACAATAATGCAAACAACTGCTTTGGCGTGTTTGAAAACTAGAATACATATTTGGACAGTCACGCGTCATTTATAGCGTAAATCTGTGTTTATAACTGTAACGGAAAAGTGCACCGCAAATACACATTTGAAATTTTTTCGTTACACTATTTATAACGTAAAGCAAAGTATAATTATAAGGAGAATTTACCACTAGTTTCGATAATGTTCCCTGGTACTTTGACGACCAATGAGAACGGCGTGATAAAACGGCCATCGTTCGTCCGACCAATCCCGAAGCGCGTAACAAACCTCATTCGCTTTCGGATTGGTGGCTGTAGGTGGCTGCATTCACCATTTCGATAATGCACGCTTGTCTTTTGCGCCATCTGTTGTGGGTTTTCACAACCAAAATACAAATGGCATTTTGATCCCATTCGAACTCTTCATGGTCGTTTCTCCGATTTTCTATCGGTAAATTCTCTCATAAAATACACCTCGCGCTTGAGTAATTGTCAAATTTAGGTCAGCACGAATCTTTTTGTCAGGTAAGATTCGTGCGGACCTAATTATTTGACAATTACTCACTTGTCAGTATATTATTCGGTATATTACTACTGAAAATGTGTGGCGTGACATTTTTAATTGCACATGAAAGCGCACCTTTATAACCCGAGAAAAAAATAATCCTCTCCAGACTGGCGTAAGTTTAAAAAGTAAACATTATTGCAAATGGCGCCCGATTTGACGATCTACTGCCTCAACTATTCTACACGCGATATTTCACAAACTACTACACCAATCCAAAAAAACTATAGCTCGTTAATTCGAATCATCGAGACAAATCGATCCGTGTATAGTACTTTAAAGTTTGATGTACAAAATAAAAAAAAGACATTTTACTGATACGCCGCCCTAGTGTTGATTTGGACAATCGAGTTACTTCCGCTTTGATTAAACTAAAAAATAATCCAAAATCTCACATCTCGCGTTATAATCTTATGTTTTATTTATTGGATTTATAATACAAATAAAATTCTAATCCGTTGGGTAAAACCTCCTTTTATATATTTCATCTTTAAAATAAATATTTGGATTAAAGTGCACTATAAAATCGAATCAAAAATACCTCTAAATTTTACATTTCAATTTTGTGCGGGATGTACCCAGATGTTCAGTTTGATGTCATTTCCGTTGTTCAAACACATTCGTTGTGCAAATACTTCCTGTGTTGAGCCTCCGTTTATTTGTTGAATGTAAAAAATTATCATTTTTTTTATTGTTGCGAAACATTTTGTGTCAATTTTGCCAGTTTTATTTCAAACTGTAAGTCCCATTGGCTATTACGTTGGGGAAGGAAGACGCCATTTTGTTGAATTGAATTGCGGGATTGTGTTTGTTTTTGCGGTGGTTGGTGCAGTGCGATATTCGATATAGAAATGTAAATACTGGGATCGCGTGAGTTGGTTTTTCAATTGGGTTTCCAAGTATGGGTTAATAACTTTATTTATTGTCGTGGATTTTCCACAGGTGGGACTAGTTATTGGTTAGAATAACGAGCGAAGTTAATGGGTAATTGTCTCGCGAAACCGCACATGATCATTGTAATAATGGAAGGGTATGGTTTTAAGGTGGAAAAGTGTAGAAGTGGTTTTAAAAGTTTTGAAATTGTTAAATATATAAATTTTAATTTTTTTTAATTGAAAGTTTGTTAATATTGAACAATGTTGTTTCAAAATGGTGGAAAAATAGCAGAAATTGGCTTAAATTAACAAAAATTGTTTTGAATTGGTAGAGATTTTACAAAGTTGTTTAAAATTTGTGGAAAATTAACAAATGCTGTTTTAAGTTTGTGGAAAATTAAGAAAAGTTGTTTTGAATTTGGAGAAAATTAACAAAAAAATTTGCTCAAGTTTGGGGAAAATTAACAAAAATTTATCAAAAATTTTGAAATTTGTTAAAAATTATCAAAAATTTATAAGATTTGTTGAAATTTATCAAAAATTTATAAGATTTGTAGAAATTTTTCAAAAATTTATGAAATTTGTTGAAATTTATCAAAAATTTATGAAATTTGTTGAAATTTATCAAAAATTTATAAAATTTGTTGAAATTGAACAAAAATTTATAAAATTTGTTGAAATTTATCAAAAATTTATAAGATTTATTGAAATTTATCAAGAATTTATACAATTTGTCATAAGTTATCAAATTTGTCAAAATATATAAAATGAATTGTTTCAAATTTTCCAAAATATAATTTTTGATCAATTTGCTAAAATTTATCAAAAAAATATAAAAACTGCACAAAAATTATCACATTGCCTAAAATTTGACGAAATTTATCGAAAATTGTTTCTAATACGTCAAATTTATTTTTTTTTAAATATCAACATTTATTGCATACTCTCTAAAGGTAGGTTTTAGCAAATCACGTGCGATTTTTGTACAGCGATAAAAAAAAGAAGAGAGTAAAAAAGACTGAGAAAACGAGCAGTTTTTATTAACACAATAGGTGCGTTCGAAGTAAAATGGATTTCTTTGATTTCGCTGATTAGTTTGATTTCTTTGATTTCGCTGATTAGTTTGATTTTATTGATTCTTGGAGACCGGAAGTGATGATTTTGACTTTATCAAATGAAAAACTGATTTTCGAAAAGACGATTTCTGGTGGGTTGCTTTTGTCGATTTCGTCGATTTCCAGGTGGATTTTCAGCAAAGATAGCGGGTCAACCATCTTGAATTCCACATAGATAAGCGGTGTTAATTTGTTAGCCGTTTACGATTTCATTTTAAACACTCAACTTTTATTACGACTTCGACAATAATTACAACTTTAAAACAGGAAGTTGATTAACAGTTCTCCTCGTCTACTGAGTTTGTTAAATTTCCATGTTCCTGTTTATTATACACGTGCTTGTTTGACTTTTACTCCTTCTCCTGTTGAGTTTACATATCGTTTGTGTGTTAATGTTAATAATTTGCCAATTAATATCGATTTCTTTAATTTGTCATTTGCTGAATTTAAGCGAGCATTGGTTGTATTATTTGAATTGTGATTTTCTGTTTTTTTTTGCATGTACTTGGATGTGGTTGTTACTTTGTCCTGTCCCTCCCTTTGTAGGCGCATGCTGTTGGGAGTGACAGGAATACAGGAATGTAAACCAATAAACATCATTATTAAACTTTGAAACAGGAAGTTGATTAACAGTTCAAATTGCGCATCTGCAAATGTTGGATTCTGGAAGAATTTTAAGATCATTCAAAGTTGAAATCCGATTTTTTTGATTTCTGAAATCAAGGAAATCAAGATTTCCGAAATCCATTTTATTTTAAACGCACCTAGCAGTGCTCTTCTATTTTGAGATATTTCTCCCACTGCAAAGCGCCGCCTTTATTCTCACTTGAATCCTAGCATCCGCTACGACAAATAACCAATGGCCATTCCAACCACGTGACTGTCATGTCAGCCTACGTAACAATTGTTTAAAATGCATTATTAAAATTTTGTCCATAATTAAATTTTTCTTTTATTTATAATAAGCCAGACTGTCCCTTTAACAGCTTCCATGTTCCTTTTCTATAATTACTACCTAGTTAACTTCAAAATTTGTTGTTTGTTATTCCGCATTCTGATTGGCTTTCTGAGATTGAGATTTGGTCGTTGCGCAGTTGCTTTCATCATTTTAATGCAATTTCCTCACCTTTTTCGTTTCCTCGGTGCGCTCTTATCTTCTCTCAGTCTTATTATCAAACTCCATATGATGAGCAGCTTATCATCAAAATCCACTTTTATTTCCTTTCTTCTAATCTAAATTATCTGATTTCTTTTAATAACCCAAATGGAACAATTAAAACAAAATATATATATATATATATATATACATTGTACTGATTTTATTTTTATTTTATTTTAGAAGCAAACACACTGATTCGAGATGGAATCAATCATCCAATCATCACTGGACTTGGTAAGGGATTTCCTTTCACCCACTATGTTTCTAGCAACGTAGAAGGGGGGATCCTTTAATTGTTCGTTTCCCAAGTGAGAGATGATGCCTTGGAAACACGATGAAGCCTAATGAGCAGCTTGGATCATATATCAAAAGATTTTCCAAAAATTCATATTTCAATTTACCCGAGTAATAAATATGGAGAAATAGACAAAGTTCTGTTTATGCCGTGTTTCCGCGATTGGTAAAAGCCCGGATATTGTAGTCGTGGCGTTCAATTAGAGACCGGCATTCAAATAGACAAAATTACTGTTGTTGTTTTCATTCGGGTCTTTTCGCGCATGCACAAACACGTTGCGCTAATGTATTTTAAATGCAGTTTTTGATTCGATCGTTTAATAAATAAACAGATACCGGTAAATAAATTTTGTGACACTTGAAAGCGGCGCAACTAGTAGGCATTGTAATACGCCATTTACTCGTTGCCTACCATGTAGTGCACAAAATTGCCACCAGAGCGTGCAAAATAATTCTGTAATTTGATCTTTAGTGCACGCAGGAAAAAACAATACGCAGTTTGCGCCATGTAGTTTTACGTTATAAAAAAATCCCGTTATGCCTATAACTATAGCGGTAAACTCGTAAGTCTAACGGAGCTTACGCTATATCGAAAAATAGCGTAGCCAATCCGGTAATTTTCCACTATTTACGTCACCGTGACGTCACTGACCAAAAATTGCGATTTGCAACGACCTCGTTTGCCACCATTTTAAATTCTCCGCTTCATTCGCGAGAGGGGCGCACGTTACCGTTTATCTCGTTGTTTTCCTTTGGAAATCATTTCAATTCGCAATAATAAAGTTGCGGCATCGTTTCGAATTAGTTAAAACGGAAATTTTATCTATATTTAATATAAGAAACAGTTCCTAAGTTTCGGAAATCACGTGACTTTGTAAGGTAAACTCGACTTTTATAACCGCAACGTGAAAGCGCGAACGCAAACCGAACTTTTATATTTTTACGTTACAATATTTATAACGTAGAATTGACTATAATTTTAAGGGAAAAGTACACGGCGCAAACTGTATATTAGCTTTATTTATTTATTTATTTTTTATTTATTTTATAGGCATTAATATAAAAACGGGCGAAGCGTTTCCGGCAACTTTTCCCGACAAAGGTCCCGAAATGGCACTGCGTTGTGCAAGACATCTGACTGGCTCCCAGCAGGTGACTAATTAGCCAATTGGTGGTTGTTGTGCGTTGTTTTCGCATTCGTCGCTTGTTTCTATGGCTACCGACAGCATTCCTTTGCTGTCTGCAATTTTTTCCTCGCATGATGGAATTTCATTATTGCCTCGATTTATTTATTTATTTTTATTTTTATTTTTATTTCAGATGTTGGACATTTATGATAGCAACTTGAGTCTTTTACGAATTGGTCCCTTTAAATACGAACCATTTGAAGGAAGTGATTTATGGTTGTCTCAATCCGATTCTTTTATTCTTCAAGTAAGTATTACAAATCCTTCGTAGAAATAAATTCCCTGCTGGTTGACATCTCCTACCATCTATCAAGACTGATAAAAATATTTGATTAGGGTTTAAATATTTGTTTGATTACTGGAGAAGAAAACTTCTGCATTAATTAAGTCTTGCCAACTCAGTAAATATTTAAGATAGAAAAATTGAATGCAAATATCAATTTCTTTGCTCCGCTACTGTGGATAACTAACTGTGAAGTAAAAGTGCAGCAAATACATCGGGGGATTGGTATAACCAGTGGCACAGCAACCGCGAATATCGCAATACACCTATCCCCCAATTTACACGGCACTTGTTTTACACGATTTCGCTTTTACACGGTTTATAAATTAACAGATTTCAAAAAATTGAT